>APFE030357450.1:161686-266533 GCA_000404065.3 Pinus taeda | reverse complement strand
AATGAGCGAAGGCATCCCCAAACTTGTGTTGGACATGAGGTAGGCCTTAAACACATTTGTTTGCCATTATTTATAAAGAAAATTTAGAGAAAGATAGTGTCTGGTTGGTTTGCTTGTCATTAGGTCTTCATCAGATTCTAGGAAGGTCTATCTTGTCCGTAAGATCGACTCATTCCGCGTGACATACTGCATGATTAAAAGTCTCAGAATGATAACATATGGGTTTACCATGCTGTGTCAACACTACTCCCATGGCATAGTCACTGGAATCTATTTGGATCTCAAACAGTCTTTGTAGATCAGGCAGTGTTAGTACAGGTGCCATACTAATATTTTCTTTCAAGGTGTCGAAGGCTTTCTGATGTTTGTCTCCCCACTGAAACACCTTGTTCAATCCTGTCAAAGCATGTAAGGGAGCTGCAATTGAGGAAAAATTAGAAATGAACTTCCTCCAATATTGTGATGCTCCTAAGAAGCTTCTCACTTCTGTAGCAGACTTGGGTTTAGGCCAGTTTACAATGTTTGCCACTTTAGAGGGATCTATTTTATTCACCACCCCCTACTATATGACCCAAATAATTTAGAGATGTTTTTCCAAACTCACATTTTGATAGTTTATCATAAAGTTTTTCTCTTTTCAAAACATCTAATGTCTACTTAACATGCTTTAAGTGTTTTTCCCACGTTTTACTAAAAATCAGAATGTCATCTAGATACACAATAATAAAATCATCAAGAAAAGGCCTGAGTACATCATTCATTAATCTCGTGAAAGAAGTAGGGGCATTGGTCAAGCCAAAATGCATAACTAGCCACTCATACAATCCCTGCTTTATTTTTAAAACAGTCTTCCATGCATCTTGTTCTACAACTTTGACCTGATGGTATCCACTATGCAAATCCAGCTTGGTGAAATAAACAACTTCCTTCAATTGATCTAAAAGATCATCTATGCAAGGAAGGGGATAACGATTTTTGATTTTTATCTTATTCAGTGCTCAGTAGTCAATGCACATTCTCGACGAGCCATCTTTCTTCCTCACCAAAACGATTGGTGACCCACATGGTGATGTGCTAGGCCTAATGAACCCCTTGTCGAGAAACTCCTGCACCTGCTTCTTGATTTCAACATTCTCTAAAGAAGACAACTTGTACATTCCAATGTTAGGCAATGGAACATCTTGCTGCAAAATAATATCATATACTATTTCATTTTTGGGTGGCAGACCTTTAGGTTCCTGAAACAGAACATCATACTCTGAAACAATCTTTTCTATATCATCTTACTGCTTAGCATTATAGCCCTCAAATACATTGGTTTTATCAAGTTTCTTTTCCTTTACAACCATTAGTAAGAATTGTTTGCATGAATTTATCATTCTTTTCATCTGCTCAGAATTTATGAGAGTATAATTATTCTTGAGCTTGTGAGCTCTCACCAAGTATTCGATTCCATCTTTAACAAGTAGATACTTTTTCTTCGCTCTATAGAAAATAGCTTTTCTATCATACAAGTAAGGACTTCCTAAAACAATTCCACATATATCCAAACGAATTATGTCTAACTCAACCTCATATACAAATGCTGACCTAAAAAAAACTTGAGTTTGCACTGTCTAGTCACTTGTAGTTGTGCTTTATCATTCAACCATCCTAATGGGTATGGTTTCTTGAGAGGTGTAGTTGCTAATCCCAATTTCTTTACGATTTCTTCAGAAATCAAATTTACTTGTGAGCCACTATCAAACAAAGTATCAATCTTTTGATGTTTGGAAATAACTCGAAATGGAAAAGCTCATGTATTTTTCTCTCATGTTCTTCATCAATAATAGTTTGAGCAGAATTACTAGTAGATGCTTCAGAATTATTACCTTTTATACCTATGGCTACAATGATTGTTTCCTGTCTCGAGTCTGACCCCAAATCTTTTCTGAATAGCTGCAGCAATCTTCTTCTTCTTGCCCTTAGACTTCTTAGGTCTCAGCTCGGGATGCAGAATCCAATAGTGCTCATCATCATGCCCCTCCCTTTTACAGTGAGTGCATGAAGCTTTGTTTTTCTATGTAGTGTTAGCCTTCCTTTCTTTCCACTTCTGCTTTCTTTTCTCCTTGTTCTTGCTTGCAGTGGGTTGGGATGGTCCCCAACTTCTGGATTTTCATTTTTTCTTCTAGCTTCTAGATGAGTAGCTTGTACAAATACCTCATCTATACTAGTGGGATTAAACATGAGGATGGTATGTCTCATGTAGCTATGTAGACCATCAATGTACTTTAAAAGAGTCTCTGGTGAGTCTAATGAGATCCCTAAAATCAATGCTCTCTTTCTAAATTCTTGACTGTACCCTTGCACACTTTTCCCTTTCAACTGCCGAAGAGTTTGCCAACTCATCATGGCTTGCTGCATGTAGGCCAATGGATAGAATTTCTTCTTGATTGCAGAAACAAAGTCACTCCAGACAGAGATAGTCTTCCCATGTCTTCCCATGTCAGCTTGGTTTCTTCCTTCCCACCAAACCAAGGTAGTGCCTCCTAGGCATAGGCTTACCAGCTGAATTTTTCTCTTGTCTAAGTCGATGTTTTGCACTCTGCAATACACATCAATTTGTCTAATCCAATTGTCCAATTTTTTAGCATTTAGCTCTCCATCATATATAGGCAAATCAAATTTAACATTTAGCTTGATCAAAGATGCTTTCTTATTATGCACAGGGCTATTAGGAGGTGTTATAAAGCTTTCCTCTTTCCCTTTTCCTTTTGAGTGGTCATGGGAATGAGACTCATCTTCTTCTTTGTCTTGTTTAGAACCTAATGAATCTTCATCCTTATGCTTTCTAAAGTCCCTATACATTTCTTCTACCATAGACTTTATAGCCAGGAAACTCTCTATGAATTGAGGGTTTGGCCCCATAGAACCTTCCTCTGACATTTTCTTCTGAGGATAGACTCTCCCAATTTCAGGATTAGTTTCGACCAACTCTCCTTATCCTAATTTGAGCTTTGATCTAGTGAGCATTCAACAGCTAAACCAACACAAGCTTGTCTAACCTTACAACTTAGAGCTCTGATACCACTTGATCTGATAATCACCCTATGAGCGATCTCAGTTAAGATTTATTAAATGAAGGTACTACAGACTCATATGTTGGTGTGTGTGTCTATGTTATTTAAGCAACGAATCAATCATATTGTAAATACATAGACACTTGAAATGGAAAACAACAGAGAAACACAGTAAGCAAATACAAGAACACAAAAATTTAGTAAGGAGTTCACCCTATCCTTCTAGGGCTACATCTCCGGTCCAGCTTTTAGTGGTGGCCTTCTTTTATTGTGTCTTGAAGCAGAGAGTTACAATGAAGGAGCTCAATGTGAGTCTCCTGAAACAGAATTTGCTTGGCAGGGTGGTTTTTGGATTCCCCAAGCCACTAGAGTACACAGACTCTTTTCCTTACCAGCTCTGTGACCTTCTGGTCTATAATGGAGAGAGCCCAATGTGGTGCTCAGTCTGGAAAGATCCTCTCTAGGATGGCTTGAATCCCTCAAGCTCTCTGGTGCTTGATGCTACCTTCCGTTAGCTCGGCCCTCTGTCTTTCGTTCTGCTATTGCTTCACTATATTTCTTCTCTCTGTTCTTCCTTTCTGTGTTCCATCCTCCTCTCAAGGTTTTGGTGGTTGTCTTTCTGCTTTTCTTGTGCATGGTTTTAAGGCCATTCATACCCATGGCTCTTCAATTCCTCTTCCACTTCCCATCAAATCGCCTGCTACAGCTTCTCTTGGAGTTCCTGTTCGGTGTCATCTTCAGGCTAACAGGGAGTGGCCACATGTCCTCCTGCAGTTGCACCAATTCACTTCGTCAATTCGGTTTTTCTGTTACATCATGGAATGAGTTTCTGCCACCTTGGCAGTCAAATCAGACGTCAAATCTTTACAAACTATGACTTAATCCTCCGTTGATTTCACTTTCCCATCAGGCACAATCGCATCTGTTAGATCTGGGGCCTCCAGATCCAGCGCCATTCGCTCGTCTCGTGTGGTTGACTAGCTCACCTGTTAACGCGCGATGAGCGGCAGTTTTCTCTCTCCTTCGCTTGCCACGCATGAGGCACTGAGTGGAATCATTCCTTTTCCTTCGAAACAGCTTACCGCCCATGGATGCCCCCGATTAATACTGTCGGTTTTTAGAGCGGGTCCCACCTTTAGCACTTTAGCCTTTATCCCATGGTTTGCAAGACTCTCATTCGACTAAGCACTTAGAGCTTCTCCAATTTGGGGTTCTTCACCCATCGTGCATCAAAAACCTCCTCTTTTTCTCGATCCGAGCCTCCTAGGGGCTAAATTCGCCTCTTGTGCAATCTCCATAGGTCTCGGTTAGCGCGCTTTGACCGAGGTCCTCGTCGTTCCATGTTGGCTGCCATTGCCACTGGTTTAGAGATGTTTTTGATCCCTGTTGTAAATTCTTTGAAGTCTGTCTTGACCTAGTATAGCCATGTCTCTATTTAATCATTCTTTATGGATCCAATTCAGATCACTTTGTCACTTCTAGAGTTTCCCTAGCTGTCTTTGTTTTCCTTCTGCGAGTGGTCCTGGGCCTTTTCCGCATGAACTCTTCCCAATTCTTGCCCTGTCGGCTCAAGGCATATAGCACAATGAGTTTAATAAGGCTATGTTTTTTAACACAAGTTTTTAGATGTGCAGCCATTTTCACAGCCACAGCCATGTGCCTAATATTGTTGTGGAGCGATAAAAAGGTGTCTTCTTAACTCCTAATTACCTCACATTAATTGTCAACCCAGGGACGACTTTTTATTTCAAGAGTGTACTCAGTCTGAGGCGGCTATTTACTCAAGAGTAATGTTTTGTAGTATAGTGCTTAAAATACAAAAGTAAATGAATTCTTGGAAAGAAATCTAACTACAGCAAAATACCTTGAAGCCTAAATCATTCATTCGGAAAAATAAGAAATGTATCAGTCAAGGTTCCAGTAAAAATAACTCATCCCTTTAGAAACTGATGTAACCACAAGTAGTCAAGGATCATATCATCAATCTGGGGACTAGACAGCAAATGCCAATGCCCACTACAGTTTCAAATTATTCTGCACACCAAAGCAATCAATAATGTAAATAACAAAAAATGGAACGGCAATTACGAAATAGAACAGCAACTAAGAAATAGAACAACAAACCTAAAATGTTAAACTAAATCATTCACTCAAACAACCATCAATCGAGGATATAGTAGCAATAACTCATTCCTTTGGATATTGATGCAATTGAAATCAAACCGGAACAAGACAATCAATCTAGGGACAAGGAAGCAATAACGAATGTTCTCTACAGTTGACAGTCCTGCTTTAAAGCAATTAAAAGGAAATCAAAATTGAATTAAAGCTACTATTGAAAGTAAACCAGGAAAAATCTTTAAAAGCAAACTATTGCAATTAATCAACAGAAATGAACACAAAGTAAATGGGCAACAAACTGTAATTAAAGGAATCTGAACGAAAAACTCTAATTAATGGAAATGAACAACAACAAAGCCAAATTAATAGCAATCTTTACTCTAAAAATAAATCGGACAGCACACGGAAATAGAACAACATTGATTAATGATAGAATATGAAACAACACTGGAAAGCCAAATACAAATGCATAATAACTTAACACAGGCACACATTAATAGTAATCTGAGTTTGATATCACAAGTATTAATCCTAGTTAGAAAGGCTAACTATTACAATTCATAATGGAACCACAATGTCAACTGAATAGAAATCGCATGAAGTATAAACCATAGAAAAATACAGTAATTCCAACTTAAGAAGGTTACATCTTGATTACTCTGCAATTAAACAACATTAGCGTTATGTAGAGAACAACAATGTTACATTAACGACTTTAAAGGAATAGCAATACGTTAGAATGCACATTACGACTTTCTTGTTGCAGAGAATGAAATATGAAATATAATAGAGCTGCAATATAAGATAACGAAACACACCAGATTACCAATTCAAGCTGATAAGAAAGACCACGCATAAACCAAAGAGATAATATACAGCAGCAACACAATCCACCAGAGGCTAGGCCCTTAGCCGCCAGCGGATGCTGTTGGGTTACTTCAGGATCAAAGATGGAATGGCAACCAGATTTATATTAAAATATCAAAGCAGAGTTACATTGGATTACAACAAGAAATCTCTCCATCTCTCATCCATTATCCATTCTCTCTACCATCATCAATTCTGAATCTCTAATTCATCCTCAATTCCAGCATTTGAATCCATCCCCGAAGTCCTCCCCCTCTGTGATCTATGTTCTGATTTAAATACAAAGAGAGCAGAGAGTGGTTACAACTGTGATAATTACAATATGATCATTATTACAAAATTGGATTGTTTCCAACCAATTTATCAACAAGAATATCTATTTCCATCCATCTCTCAACAAGAGCAAGACTAATTTGGCTTTGCAGCTGAGATTTGGAGGACGGCCGCAACAGCAAATCTGAGAAAATCGTGCTCAAAGAACCCTGTGTTTCTCTTCGTACAAGTCGAATTTGGGCAAAATATTCGCTAAAAAAGTTAATTGGGTCCATTCTGGACAAAACCCATGTTCCATATTTTCCAGATTCATCTTCATTTTCTCAAAATCGCAACCGCAAAATTGTCACTTCTTATTCCAGCAAATTTTTGAGTTGGCACATTTAATGGTCAAATCTTCAATCTAGAAATTATCTTGGAGGTTAAAAATGGTAAATATTGTTACAACTAATTTATTGAAACTATCATTGATAAAATCATGCATAATTATCAATTTATTAGAAATAAAGGAGAATAAATAATATTCATCCATAAGAGCATAAATCATTATAAAATAGAATTATATGATAAACCATGATTAATAACATGATAAAGAAAAGTAAAAATGGATGAAATAAGTGTTAAAAAGGTGGTCGTATTCACGGCCCAACACACCCCCACATCGAATATATTGCATGTCTTCATGCAACAAAAACTGAATATGTTGCATGTCCTCATGCAATCCAATGACAAAACCTATGTGTTATCCAAGCAAAAAAAAATTGTTTATCTCAGCTCATAGAACAAATGAATTTTTCCTCACTTAATGGATATTCAATTTTAGCAATCTTAATGAAGGCATAACAATGAAGTTGCAGCAAAATATGATATAAGTGACAGAAACCTTCATTAACCATTTTCCCAAAAACTACAAACCAGATTTTGCTGAAATTGTGCAAGTAGATCTCAACTATATTAATGCCTCTATGATTCAAAAATCAAATTGTATTGATGCACAGATCATGAGATATAAACAAAATGGTTGTAGGTGAGAGTGCATGATTTCCGAAATTTTATGAACCAATTTAACTTGAAATGATCTGGGTTTGTGTATTTTAATGATACATCTGTGTTATCCAGAAATCACAAGAAGTGAGTTCATAGTTTTAAAAATATTAGGGAAATCAATTTCTGCACTGAAATTGTATGCCTTAAATGAGAAAGAAAACAAAAAAAAACATCCATCATGTGTAGCAATTCCTCCCCCTCTCTGAAGAATTAGCATGCCCTCATGCAATGCTAGAAAAGAAATAGAGGTGGTTGCTACCAGCTGTTGAATGCCATGCTTGGTGTAAAACAACATGGAATAAGGGAGGAGTTGAGAATGAATAAAGATAGCAATGGATGATAAAGAATATGAAGAACATAGTTATAAGAAAGAAATGAATGAAAGCAACACTCTCCCAAACTGAAAGATGAGATGACGCTGAAAAAAAGGAAGTGGGAAAGATGTGGAAGGAAAGATGATAAATAATGCTCAAAATGGATTTTCAGTAAATTCTCCTAAATTCGTAACAAATTAGAAAATTATGTTATTTTACCTCAAGTTTCACCTCCAAAAGAAAAATGTGGAATGACAGATATGGACTGGCATTTGTTGAAGCTGATGTAGGCAGAGTTGATGCTGAAAGTGATGTAAAAGGTGGAATCCAAGCAAGCACATCATGTCGGAAGAATTGTTCACGTTCGTGAGCCTCTTCTGTTTAAGTGCAATAGTGTGGTCATGCTACGAATAGAATTCTTCCCATACTTGTTGTTTTCCTGTAAACAAAGCACTATTTGGCATACAATGTTCTTGAATCCATAGTGTTAGTTTTGAATAGCAAAAGATTAAGATGTATGCAAAAATTTCAATCAGAAAAAACTTATCAAATCAAAAAGTTATGGCAGAGTGCAGTAATCATATCACATGCAATCCCATAATGCATACATTCCACCCTCCAATTGGAAAAGGAATTCCATGACCATAAAGCATATGAGAGGTGTTGTGTTGACGGCAAGGCAAGGGAATGAACAATACAACAGTAAATGAAGCAGAGTACACATATCAATGATAGGACGGCGAGAGTTATGGTTATAATGAGAGCAGAGTGTATAAAGATAGTTATGAATACAAGATATGACGCTTTAGATTGATGATAAGTTATGAAAAGAAAAAAAGGAAAGCAATATGCCAAAAAGATGCTTTACTGATGGTATTCTAGCTGAAAATGATGCGATTGATCATAAAACATTTTCTCATGCGTAAAGGTTCAAAATAGGAAAAAAAAACAATTAAGGAAATAACTTCTCTGATAAAAAGAAATAATAAGAAAATGGTATTATAGTAATAATTGACAATAAGATATAACTTCAATACCATAAGCAGAACCTCTGCTACCAGCAGGCGTCCATAGCCTCGGCAGGGTTGCTTTTTAACCCATATGAGCCAGGATCCTCAATTTATAAATGGATAGTTTTAGTGTTGTTCTACAGAAGAGATCAGTGTGCTGGCGTGGTAACTAGATAACCACATTGCCATTCACTAGGAGGTAGCAAAAGTGATCAGGCCAGCTCGTGATGAGACCTCCTGTTCCAAGGGATAATTTGGCTATCCAGTGGATTATAACCCTGGTGTGGTGGCCATAATGGGAATGTCACTTTGTTACAACCTTATGAAAATGGTAGTCTGGCTCGTAATGAGACCCCCTATCCTCCATTTGCAAACAAAATTTTGTTGTTATTACACATTTTTATGATAAAAAGAGGGAGGCTCAAGACTCCTTAAAAGTAGGGATGGTGGAAGAAGTTGAACATGTCAATAGAAAAAAATATACCCATAATCTCATTTATTATAGATAGAGAAGATTATAACCAGGAAAGGTGGACCCAACATGGTATTAAGATGATCAATCAATATCATATTCAACAAAAAACAATGCAGTAAAGTAGTATATAAATAATTGTGTCCTTTTTTAAAAGAATCTATCATCAAGGAGATGTCCTGTTAAAGATCATAACATGAATGATAATAACTTGCTTCAAAAGAATCCATAATTCTTGTCCTCAAAATAGTGTACTTCATTCCATGAAAGAGAATCAGGAAAATGTGGTTGAGATGAACTAGGAATAATCCCACAAGAGGAAGGAAGGGTTGCTCTCGAAAATACTCCCAAAGTGTTGCTTTTTTTCAAGGGACAGCAAAAACACTCAAAAAGTGTTATTCTTTGTAGGGAACAACGAAGGAAATGCACGCCAAAAGGAAAAAATACACACGAAAAAATGTTGTTCCTTGTAGGGAACAACGAAAAAATGCATGTGAAAAGGTGTTGTTCTCTAAGAGAAACAACAAGAAATGTGAAAATGATGTTCTTTTGAAAAGGAACAGCAAAAATGTGAAAGTGCAGAAATGTTGTTCCATTTCGAAAAGGAACAGCAACTATTCCATTTCGAAAAGGAACAACGAAACGTGAAAGTGCAGAAGTGTTGTTCCATTCGAAAAGGAACAGCAAAACGTGAAAGTGCAAAAGTGTTGTTCCATTCGGAAATGAACAGCAAACCGTGAAAGTGCAGAAGTGTTGTTCCATTCAGAAAGGAACAGCATAACGTGAAAGTGCAGAAGTGTTGTTCCATTCGAAAAGGAACAACAAAATGTGAAAGTGCAGAAGCGTGAAAGTGCAGAAGTGTTGTTCCATTTCGAAAAGGAACAGCAAAACGTGAAAACCCAGAAGTGTTGTTCCATTTCAAAAAGGAATAGCAAAACGTGAAAATGCAAAAGTGTTGTTCCATTCGAAAAGGAACAACAAAATGTGAAAGTGCGGAAGTGTTGTTCCCTTCGAAAAGGAACAGCAAAATGTGAAAGTGCAGAAGCACTGTTCCATTCGAAAAGGAACAACAACTGTTCCATTTCGAAAAGGAACAGCAAAATGTGAAAGTGCAGAAGTGTTGTTCCATTCGAAAGGGAACAACAGTTGTTCCATTTCGAAAAGGAACAGCAAAATGTGAAAATGCAGAAGTATTGTTCTATTCAAAAAGGAACAACAGATGTTCCATTTCGAAAATGAACAACGAAATGTGAAAAAGGAACAGCAAAATGGACAATCATAAAATGTAAGCATCCAAAAAAACAAATTAGTTGTTCACGGCATTGATGCTGAGGATGAGTTACACTTTGAATGAAGCAACACCTGAAACACAAAATATAAAAGAATTAGAAAAGAAACAACAAAAAATAGTATGTAAATAAATAAATTAAGTTACAACAGCTATGATGTTATGTCAAAAAAATGATTTATTCGAAAAATGTTTTGGCAGCAAAGACATGACATGAATCTTCAAATGGAAATCAATTCTTCATTTCTTCTATTATGAATCCGTTGGGTAATGAGTTAGATGAAATCCCTTTGTTTCATTAAAATTTCTTTCAAGAATCACTTATCCATAAATTGACCTTCTTTTTCTCCTAGGACCTGTAAAAAACGAGTATGTACCTGCAATAAAACATTAAATCATGGAGAAAGAGAGGTGCGCGGGCTTTCTTAATCCAAGAATTATGCAAAAAAATAACAAGTAGTTACTCTGTAGAACAAATCCATGGAGAAAATATAAAAGTAAAATCTTTCTGTCACCTGCAGGACAACAGTGGTCGACCATACTAATCAGTAGTGTTTTAATCACAACTTCTTTGTTTTTTGTTCAAATTGAGTGATTCCAAAGCCAAATGAGATTTAATTCAAAGTTTTATCTCCCGTAGAAACAGGTTTTAAAGATTCAATGATATGATATGTCAATAGTAGTTAGAACAACCTGCATAACAAAGTCATTTTCGATTACCAAGCTTAGACGAACAGTTAATGTTTTAAGCATAGATTTTTCGTTTGATGTCGGATTCAAATGATTCAAATTGGAAATAAAATTAGATTAATTTATTTATCTCCAATAGAAACATGTTTTGAATACAAGAAGAATTGATAGGTCAAATACTTTAAGGAACAGCTGGAAAGACATAGTTTTAAGGGTGCTGATTTATGATAGACAGTCAGTATTTTGATCATAACCTCCCCATACGATATCAAAAATGAGTGATTCCAATTGCATTGTAAACTAGATTCAAAGGGGAATCTACCATAGTAACAGGTTTTAAAAATTCAAATATTTAGGGCTCCAAAAACTAACTCTCCCAACTCTGTTCCTGAGCTGCCCACTAGACACCCCGTCAATGTTTTGTTTCTAACTTTTTCGTTTCAAATCCAAATTGAGTGATTCAAATTGGGTTATAAAGTAGACATAAATGGATACTTAGGATATAAATATTTTTTAAAAATATTCCCTTTTGGTCCCTCAAAACATGACTGTCCCGACTGTTTTTGCAGAAATTCTATCAAGCCCACAAGCTAAAAAAATATGATATTGAAGCATTTTTTCAAATTGGTGATAAAAGTGAATATGAGTGTCTGTAGAACTATTATTTCAATTATAAATCATCTATATACAAAAGTGAATTAAAAAATTATCACCAATGTTGATTTGCATAGCATGTTGCAACAAAAAACAACTAGTTTTACATAAAAAAAAAAAAAAAAACAAACAAATGCATTTATTTATTCCCTTATTTATTTTATTTTCTACACTAACCTATTTTAATTTGAAAAATGAATATGACTACGTATATGAGTACTTCCAGTGGAGCCATTTTCTAAATAAGGCTTCACGTATACACATACCCAAATTTGAAAAATGCATATTAATGAAAATTAGGGTATGAGAAGCCAACTTCCCTTGAAAAGATGGTGTCAAAAATTGTTGAAGTATGGAGTGATGCTTCAAACAAATGATGGAGTGAAACCAATTTTCAATGTATCCGTTAATTTCTTGATTTCTCATATCCATCAGATCATGAATTTCTTGAGCTTTTAAAATAGCTTGTTGATACATACTATAAGAAACCTCATTTTCTTCCATAGCTTCTACAATTTTTTAATTTGAAACATTTTGAATCTCATTGTAAGTTTTCTCTAATGGCGTATGTGAGATAGAATTGGTGGGAAGGGTGGGTAAATTTGGAAGTTCAACATTGTAAGCATGTTGTACTGGTTTATTGTGGTGAGGGTGTGGAATTAGTTGAGCAGGAAATTGTGTATGGAATGGAGCATTTTGATGATGTGGTTGGTTGGGTTGAGTGGATAAATAAAATTGAATATGCAAGCAGATTTGTGAAGACTGTGGAGAATATGGAGAAGTGTTTGTGCTACAAGATGAGGGAGAGTAGTATGCAATATAAGGTGAACATGCCAAGCTTGAAAGACAAAGTGCTGGTGGTATATTGAGATTGACATGTTGCCCTAACACATTAGTATTCCATAATGGATTATGCCAAGTAGAAAGTGAGAGGGAGTGTTTTGAACCATACCTGTAGGCCATGATTTCCATGGTTTTGACCTTGTTGCAGCTTCCTTACCTCTTTGATATGCTACTTCCAAATTAGATAAGGAAGAACAACCATCTATGGTATGCTCCTTTCGGTCATGAGTGAAAAACACTTCATCAAATTCTTGATTTTTATGAACCCGCGAAACATCCAACTTTGCATTTAGAGAGCTAATAAAATCAACTTTAAAATTTTCAAATAAAGCATTGATTTCAGCTCTTATGTGTCCTATTCTTGTAGAAGATTTGTAAAGGAAAGAACAAGCATCTCTAGGATTCTTACCAGCCTTGGAGATTCCTCTTGAATACCTTATGCACAACTCACAAACATCATCATATGATAAATGAAAAACATCACCTTTTCCTATCAGATTTAAGAGTTCTAAAAATTTATCTTTGATTCCTTTTAGAATGAGTGTTTTTAAGATCTCTTTTTGCAAATGCTTATGCTTTGATTTTTGAAGGTTATATTTAAATCGATCTACATAGTCCTCCAAACTTTCATCTTCCCCTTGTATCATACCGAAAATATCTTCATTGGATTTGCAATAGTCTTGGTACTTCTTCAAGAATATGTTCTTCATTTCCTCCCATGATTGGATGCAATTCCCACCTAGGCTCATGAACCATCAGAGAGTTGCTCCTTTTAGAGTAAGAGGAAACACTTTCAATCTTTGATCATTAGTACAATAATCATATCCTCTATAAAGTATTTCGAACTCAAATAAGAATGTATCTAGATCTTCATTTGCTAAACCATGAAAATTTGGTAAAGAGGGGGGAATTATGTGCATTTGTGTCACTCCTCCTAGATCTTTGATAGGAAATTCAAAAGTAGAAACGTGAGCCATTTCTTACCATAATATAATATGTTTTTCATATGTTTCTTCGAGACTCCTTCTTCAAATGTTCCTATCGATTAGTTAGTGAGATGGGTGGTGCTTACATCACCACTTGAGTGAAATCCTGTGGTTCATTTTTCAAAATTTCTATTTTTTTTTTTTTTTAGTCATTCACACAAATTCAAACATTTCTTTCTACTTTAAGTTCTTTAACAGTTCTGCTAGAAAGTGGGCAGGGGAGCAGGGCTTCTACATAATCTATACATAGGTTCTTACCTTCCGTTTTTAATACCCAATTCTTTCTTAACATGCACTCATCAGATGCACACTACTCTTTTTAAAAATGGCTACACTCTCCCCGTCAACAGCGCCAAAATGTGGAGCGATAAAAAGGTGTCTTTTTAACTCCTAATTACCTCACATTAATTGTCAACCCAGGGATGACTTTTTATTTCAAGAGTGTACTCAGTTTGAGGCAGCTATTTATTCAAGAGAAATGTTATGAAAGATGTAGTACAGTGCTCAAAATACAAAGATAAATGGATGCTTGGCTACAACAAACTACTCTTTAAGGACTAAATCACACATTCAAGAAACTAAGAAATTCATCAGTCAAGGGTTCAATAGCAATAACTCATCCCTTTGTAAACTGATGGGACCAAAAGAAATCAGGGAACAAGTCCTCGATCTAGGAGAAAGACAATGAATGTCACTTCCCACTACAGTCTTGGATCATTCTTCACACCAAGGCAAAGATAATGTGAATAATAGGAAATGGAACAACAACTAGAAAATGTAACAGCAACTGAATTCAATAAGCGACAACACCTTAGTCTACAAGAATAAATGCAACAATCGTGTTCTATAGAAATCAAATAGCAATCCCCTATCTTTAAAGATGAATCGAATAGCACACGGTAAATAGAACAACACTGATTAATGATAGAATATGGAACAACTCTTGAAAGCCAAATACAAATGCATAATAACTTAACAAATGGCACACCTTAATAGTAATCTGATCCAGTTATCAATCTCAGTTAGAAAGAGTATGACTGAATTTCAAAATAGAGCAACATTGTTTATAGATCCAACAATCACAAAGAACATAACTCCCAAGATGAATTTTTTAATGTCAATGAACAAGTGCACGACATAGAGGCTCTGTAATTGAACAACAATAGTATTATGTAAAGGCTAGCAGTATTATATGAACACTTAAAAGAACATCGATACGATGCAGAGTCAATACAATAGTTCTGTCTTTAGAAACCTTAATAAATTAAACATAATAGAGCATGTGATGTAAACTACAAAACACATCAGATTATCGAATCACATTGATGAGCAAACCATGCATAAACCAAAGATATAATATACGGCGGCAGTAGCGTACTCCACTAGAGGCTGGGCCCTTAGTCGCCAGCGGAAACTTTGAGACTTACAACATGAAACAATCATTTCTTCCTCCTATCCTATCATGAATTCTTAATTCTAAATCTCTAATTCTAAATCCTCAATTCTCCATTCTCTTAGCCATCCCCATCTCTGATCTTTATTCTCATTTAAATAAAGAGAGATAAGAGAGAAGTTACAACAAAGATAATTACAACATGATTTATATTACAAAATTGGATTGATTGTAACCAATTGATCAACAAGAAAATATATTCCCATTCAAATTTTAACAAGAGCAAGGTGAATTTGGTCTTTGCAGCTGAGATTTGGAGGACAACCACAACAACAAATCTGAGAAAATTGTGCTCAAAGAACCCTACGGTTTTCTCAAACAAAAGCCGAATTTGGGCAAACGATTCTTTGGAAAAGTTAATTGCGTCCGTTTTGGACAAAACCCATGTTCCATATTTTCCACATTCTTCTTCATTTGCCCAGAATCTCAACCGCAAAACTATCACTTCTTATTCCAACGCATTTATGAGTTGGCACTTTTAATAATCAAATCTTCAATCTAGAAATTATCTTGGAGGTAAAAAAAGGTGAATAATGTTACAACCAATTTATTGAAACTATCATAGATAAAATCATGTATAATCATCAATTTATTAGAAATAAAGGAGAATAAATAATATTCATCTATAAGAGCATAAATCATTTATAAAATGGATTTAAATAATAAATTATAATAAATGACTTGATAAAGAAGAGTAAAAATGGATGAAATAAGTGTTACAAAGGTGGTCGTATTCATGGCCCAACAGGCACTAGGAGGTAATCAATAGGTAAAACCTGTGATCTCTGCCCATAGTTAAGGAAATTTAATTTTTTAAGTGTTTTAACACATATACGCGGGTTGGGTATAAACTAACCCACGTGTACACGCTTTTATCACAGGGAAAAGTAGCATATAGGAAGTAAAACATTGTTCTTAAAATATTTGGGTGAAGTTTGGAAGGAGGGGTTGCCTTAGGCCATAAACCAAGCATCACAAATACCAAGGGTGGTATTTGGAGATATAACACCACCATAGTCCGGCACCAAGAATCTTCTGTGCTATCGCCCGTCCTGCATAATGTCCTCTTACAACCCCCCATGTGCTTCTGTGAGGATCTGTCCTCGTTAAAATTTAGGTACAGAACTTTGTAATATTTTGTTGTTTCCCATTTTGTATAGGTGCCCCTTGATAACAAAAAAACCGGCCGCGCGTACCACCAATTATTTCTTTTGCTGAACTGAATATCCCTGCAGTGTGGTCCCTGTGGTTAAGAAATGGATTATATCCTCGAAGTGGCCATCCACCACACGCGCTACATAGAGCTATGCATCAGGTAGTCCTTCCTCCAGATTTGTTGGGTCGTCACCATTCTCAATTCACAATAAGTGATCTAGGCCTGCGTTTAAACGTCCTAGCTTTACGATGACCTCGAATTCAAATTCCTAAAATAGTAACAACCATCTACAAATGTTCCCTACCAACACAGGCTTATTCACCAAGTATTTTAATGCGGAATGATTAGTATACATCTTGAAGTTCCCACCGAGTAGATAGTGGTGGTATTTTTGGAGTGCGTATACCATCACCAATCCCTCGCGTTTAGTAGCAGAGTATTTATTTTTAGCTTTGGGCAACCGATGACTTGAGAACGTAATCGGGTGATCAATGCCTTCCGCTCCTTCCTGCATGAGTATAGCACCCAATGCGATACATGACACATCAACATGTACATAAAATTCGATGTCCCATTTTGGGAAAATCAAAATGGGAGTGAATTCCATTTTTTCCTTGAGGATCTCCAGACTTTTCTTACACTCATCATTCCAACAATATGTAGCATCCATTTTCAACAAATGTTCCATTGGTGCCATGATTTCTGCATAGCTCTTAATAAACTTCCAATAGTAGTCAATGTGCCCTAACATGGTGTAGAGTCATTTGACACTTTGTGGTGCTTCCAGATTGAGAATGACAACAATCTTCACAAGGTCCACCATCAGACCTTGTTTGCAGACCACATGGCCAAGCAAATTTCCAAAGGGGATGAGGAAGGTGCACTTCTTAAGATTCAACGCAATCTGGTGTCATCGACAAGTATCCAACCTCAACCATAAGCTCACTATATGCTTTTTAACTGACCCAATTATAGTCCAATCATCACTTTTCGATAAATTCCTTGAATGCGGCCACCATTACACGCGAAAATATCACTGGCACATTCTTCAATCCAAAGGGCATAACAGTGTACTAAAAACAACCCCATTCGATGCTGAAGGTTGTCTTGCTCCTATCTTCTAGCGCGATATTGATATGATGGTACCCTAAGAACCCATTTGTGAATGAGTAAGCTTCCTGTCCACCAACATTATCCAATACTTCATCTGTAAATGGCGTTGGGAATGGATTGTGAATACAGGCATCATTAAGCTTCCTGAGGTCTACAGATCCTAATTTCACCCTGCTATTTTTTCTCTTGCGCTATCATAGGACTCACCCATTCGGACTCTTCCACTGATTCAATAATTCCTGCTGCAAGCATTTTGTCCAATTCTTGGCAGACCTTTTCCTTATACTTTGGATTTAAATGGTAAGGATGCTGCTTAACTGGCTTTGCGTCTGGTTTCAGAGTTATCTTCATCATCCCTAGGTCACCAAGGATCCCTTTTAACTCCGTGATTTTGGTCGGGAATAAGTCTTGATATTCGTGAAGTAACTCGACGACCTTATCCACCATGGCATCATCCCAATAGTCCCTAAGCATTGTGTACTTCAGCTCCGCATCTGTACCAATGTTTACCTGTTTTGTTTTTAGTGGCACAGTGATGACAGGTTCCTCGATTGACAGTCCTTGAACTTCGTGACTCCCTTCTGTTTCAGGAATATTAATATTTCGGGGGTCATCATCATCATCCTCCACTTGTATGTTGTAACATTCTAGGGCATGGCTTAACTAAGGTGACCATACTAGTTGAACTATTTCCTGTGGTTCCTGTGGTATTTTGAAAATGGCAGCTTTGATAGCTTGCAGCGCATCGTTAATAGTATCCGCCCATAGGTCATCAAATGAAAACGTTAACAAAAATCCCTCGTGCAAGATATCCCATTTGCCCATACCATGTTGAAGTTTTGTCTTGGTATACCAGTTTCTTGGGATGACATCTAGGGTATGATAAAATAAGTGTACCCATTCAGGCTAGGGTTCTTCTCCATAGGCTTTGGTCCATTTTGTGAGGTGTGTGCATGAGTCATCATGTCCATCGTATTTCTTGGTTATTCATAGTTCCGACTTCCCAAACCTTAGTTGCATCATCCTCTTGCAGCCATTCCAATTTTCAAAGTTTCCTTCATGTGTTCCCCACCAATGCGTAGGTGTCACGTGCAACACCCAATTTAATGCATCAAACCTCTGGTGTTCTGGTACTACACTCTCAAACTTGCTCAAGAATTCATCCACCACTGTCAATCCATCATATATTGGTAGATATCGAGCTTGGACGGTTACGCAATGCAGTTATATAGTCATCATATTACAATTTAGCATCATTACTTCACTCAACCAATTGTGCTAGCGTTCATCTTCTTTGTCTAAATCCGAAGGGCAGGACCCTGTGTGCTCCCATGAGAGCCTTCCACATGTAGTCAGATTTATTCAATCCTAGTTTCACGCAATTGACTTGTAGATACAATGTAGCTCCTCAACACCTCCATCATTGCACACGGGTTTAGTGTAGCACTCTCCTTTAGCTGGATCCAGCGGAACCACTACATGTAGGGACTTTTTCTTGAATATCATCTTCCGCTTTTTTAGGTTGATGACTCCATTCATATCCATGGCCCAGTCTATTCCTAACAATGCAGGGTAAGGGTTATTGTCATCTACAATCTCTATTACCTTGAAGTCTGTCTGCGTGCTCGCACCTTCGATATCCATTGTTACCCCTTGCAGTCTCCACATGGGCAAGACCTTTTGCTGGTTCACCATCCGTAATTGAATAGGAGACCATTATAACATGGGCCTACCCATGCATTCCCATGTCTATTTTGGTAACACATTCACTTCTGGCTCCAAGTCTAAGATTATCTGATCCATTTCATACTCACCAATCTGCATTGTCAGTCTCATTTCCCTCCCCGTCTGTAGAGCATGCTTCCCTAGTTTTCAAACTACACATGGTTCACCTGATCCTACACACCTAGTGATTAACTCTTGTAGTCCTTTGACTTCCTTATTGTCATGTAGCAACTTCATGCATGTCTCTAAAAAGGTAGTTAGCATAGAAGGATCCAGTCTTGTCTCTGGGAGATCCTTACTACCTGAAGTAGAGGCGTCCGTGAAGCTCTTCTTAGCTTCCATAAATGTTTCCTTGGTGTGTTCCAAATCAAACTCAGGTTCCTTTGTAGGAGCCTTGTGTACCTAGGTATCTTCCTCAGGCTCCTTCATATTATCTTCCCCTGTGGTCTTGCCACTTCTGAGCATCATGTTTACGTTGGGGTCTTCTTCACGTGGTCAGACCGCATAATTTAGATATTTTGCATCGAAGTAGGTTGTAGTACCCCTTTTTCGCACCTTTGTGTGATTAGCATCAGGAAATCTATCATTTCATGATCAAACTACTCACAATACAGAAAAGATATTCTCGTTGGGTTGGTACAATCATGAGTGTAGTGCCTAGGTCCTCTACAATTATAATAGATTAGCTATCCATGGCCCCTTCCGGGCCCCATTCCTCCTCGTCCTTGAAATCCACCCTGCGCTATTGCTGTCGCTGGATTGAAGCCTCATGTTTCTGTATGCACTCAATACGTTGGGGTCCTATCCATCATTAGCTCATAGCTCCAACATGTCTGCTCATCATGGCCCACTAATCTACAGAAATTACAATATAGTTGCTACAGAGTCTGTGTGTACTTCTTCAATAGGTGACAATTGTTTGTCACGTGCTTTTCTCCCACTTGATAGATCGCGCACCAGAGCACAGGTGCCATAGTCG
Source organism: Pinus taeda (assembly GCA_000404065.3). Classification (NCBI taxonomy): domain Eukaryota; kingdom Viridiplantae; phylum Streptophyta; class Pinopsida; order Pinales; family Pinaceae; genus Pinus; species Pinus taeda. Next base: position 246,483 of record APFE030357450.1, on the reverse strand, counting down.
GGCCCACCAGTGCCTCTGGTCTCAATGGCATTGGTCCCCCTCCCACCAAATAGTTTGTGAATATTGGACAGTGATCCTTATCGTGGCATTGGCCTTTACATTTTATGCACCACACTTCTTCGCATGCCTCTGGTTAGGGCACCCTATCCTACTTCAAACTCTACATCTCCAAGCATAGGTTTCGTAGTTGAGCATGGATTTCTTGGACTCCCAACCTTGGATCCTGTATCGGTGTTTCATAAAACTCATTGCCGTTTCCAATGCTTTTGCCTAGGTTGAGAGCTTCTGTTGTGATAGTTCCATCCTTAGGTGTGGTGTCAAAGACACCACAAACCACGCGCGGTGCTATGCATCTGTCAGTGTCATTTTAGCCTCACAGATCATACTTTTCAGTCTCTGATCCAGATCCTAGGGGGTTTCGCTTGGAAGCATTTTTATCTCCTTAAATCCAATGATCAATTGTGTTTCAGATTTCGGCCGACTAAATTCTCTATTCAACGCGATTTGGATCTCTGCTATTCCTACATTCGGGTGATCATTCAAGTGCTTGATATACCACGTCAACACGTGATCATGCAGCGTTCTTACTAATGTGGCCTTCTTAATGTTATCATCTGTAACCCTGTATGCTTCCCACATTGCTCTTACTACGAACCAAAATTTATCTGGATCTTCATTCCCTACTCCTCTAAATATAGTCAGCTTGATCACACACACCATGCTAAACTACTGGTTTGGTGGAGGTGGTGTGGGTGAAGATGGCGATGAAGGGGGCGATGCAAGTGGTGGTGTTAGTGGAGATGATAACTGTGGAATGCGTTGCCTTATCAGGCTGACTGCACTCCTTGGAGAAGCCCAAGCACGCTCTTCTTCGCCCGCATGTGGAGGTGTAATTAAAGGACTATTTCCTAACCCTTCGATACCTTTGTAGAACTTTCTACTCCGCGTCATTCCACTCATTAATTGATTCACATCACCCATTTTCACATAACAACATCTTAATCCAGGTATTCAATGATTTGATGTACTTACCTCATGGTCCCTTGAGAGAATGTCTTTCTGCTTTGTTGTAGCTGACAATCATGTATATCGCAAATTCAGTGATAAACCCTCTATTATCCGATCCAGCCAATAATCTACGGCTCACGCAATCTTATCTTCAGATGCCTCTAGCCTGCGCACCAACTTTGGATTCCATACTATTGGTTGATCGAGCTTGCACCTTCCCTGGCTATCGGCTAGCCCCACGATCCAATCATACAGCTCTGATGAGATGGTCATGGAGAAGATCTCATGGATTTTCGTATATATGTAGCGATCCAACCACCTCTTCTCAGATATTTGCGGGGTTTTGTTTTCCTATATCATGAACTTGTGAAGCCTCTGATCCAATCACTCTTCAATTTCTTTCTTCGTAGGGTTCCAGTGTTTCGACATTAGACATCCCTTAAGTAGATCCTGATCCCAGCAACAGAACCATTTGTTGGCTTGATGGGGTCTGACCTAGGTTGAAAAGTGTTTTAGCCAGACAAATCCCAAAACTACTGGCCCTTTCGGCAACAGTCCATGGAGCGCGGACTGAGGTCTCACCCGAGGTAGTATGGGAGGGTGCTGGAACCAGGTTTCCACACCCTGGGGATGTCTTGATTCGTGAACTGATCTTTCACACTTGTACAGTTTCACACAAGTATCCAACCTTCGCGTAGCCCTAGTACTGAGCGCAAGGTGGCGCTATCTAGATCCCTTACCCTTAGTATGTTTTATTGGTATTATAGATCTTTGATTAACTTAAATGGCCCTAATGCTTTCCTTTACCATTCAACATAAACAGACATGCGCACAATCATAAATTGTAAATAGATGCATAAATAGAAATAGAGAAACAGATATGTGATATTCCAAAACCAACTTATCTTTATTAATTGTTTTTCCAGTTACAATCCACTTCCTACCCTGTGCACATAGCTGCAGGGGTCCACACACATAGTTGCGGACTTTACTAGGCCTCTACGCACACAGCTGCACAACCTCTTCTACTATTACAAAATGCAACTCAAACTTATAGACTTAGATCAAATATTACTTTTAGAAACACATACACTTTAGATCTGAACCAAAAGCTACTTTCTACACATAGAGCTTCACTCTATTTATACATTCCCATGGTCTGCGGACAACGGGTAGGTTGACACATTCTCTATTAAATTACATTATTTTAGGGCAGACTACCCTTTGACTTGACTCATTATAATTCACGCTCTATGTACTTCGTAGAGCCTTTACAATACTAATACCCAAAATCATGGGCTTTAAGCTCCAAAACCATTACGTGGGGGATCCACTGCCCAACATCTATTGCCTCACATCTAGAGGAGTTGAAGGTTGCACCTTCAACTACAACTCTGCTATCTGGAGGTTTAGCTCGAGTTGAACCTTAGTCATCTCCTCTCGCACCTCACGCACCCCTGCTACTAATCTCTAAATGCGCTCCTCTATTTGGATGGCCAACGCAGGGACCGTCTGGCAGGCTTCTTTAAGTACCTTCACTATTTGCCTATTCTGGGACACAACCTTGTCACACTGCAAGCTCAACTACTCCATGTTGATTCTTTGCTCACTCAATACCTGCAGCGCGTGGCTCTCCCTAGCCCATAGTTCTGCAGTAACTCCATCCTATAGGACATAGAGCATCTCCCGAGAGAGTGCAACCATGTTGATCCCTATTCCCTTTAACGCATTGACCATAGGCCTATCAACCTCATTTTCTGTAACAAGTGCCCCCTTTGGCAGCACTATCGTATTGGTTGTGCGAGCCTGCAGCATTTCCTCGGCTGCGATCGTTCCTACTGTGAGGATGGTTGAGAGAGTACCAGCCTGAGGAGTACGCACCTATAACTCCTGAATCTGTGCCCGAAGGGCTCCCAACACAATCTGATTCTCCTCTGTGACCTGTTGGAGGGCCTCTGTAGTGACATCATGCACTGTCTCCTGTATGTCATTCAAATCCCCCTTAGTGAGGGTGATTAGGTCAAAAGAAGTATTAGACACTTTTGACTTCTTTTATGGCTCCATCGGTTCTCTTGGGCACTGGAACTTTAAGTATTTTGATGCTATTTGTGGTTCCGTGCCATCCTCCTCTATCTCCACCTCTTATTCCTACTCAAGCGAAGGTGACTTCCATCCCTCGTGCTCCTTTTCTGCTACCTTTTGTGGTTTTTTTTCAACCTTCTGTTGTTCTGCTACTGCCTCGGCAGCATCTCGTGCCTCCTATGCCTTTGCTGTTGTGGCCTCTTTTCGTGTCTTCTTTGCCAACTATGCCATCCATAGTTTTGACTCCTCCTTCGTTTTTTGTACAATAGACTTGTCTGCTTCCACCACGGAGGTGGCCGAAGTGCACCACTCTGGCAGCCATGCCTCAAGTATGTCAAAGATAACATCATCCGTGGCCATGGATGGTAGTTCATTCCACTTCTTTGGAGGGTCCTTACGCACCGTTTTGTAGACGTGATGGAAGTCCACCTTAAACTCTGCGAAGCTTTGTAAACTATTATAGATAGTGGGTGATAATCACGGCTTGTGGTTGATCCCCATTCTGATGTTCATCTCCATGAACACCTAGAATATTTTACTGTCTCAGATCCCCTGTGCATCTTTAGTTGTCCACAGTGAAGCATACTTTGCGGCCTCTAGGAGATCCCTCTCAATTGTGGGGAACTGGCTATCCTCAAGAAATTCCCTAGCCACCAGCACTATGGACAGCAGAAGTCACGCATAACGGAAGGTTTTTCCATGTTCCTGTGTCTCATGGAAATTCTCCAGGAACTCCTTGCACAAGTATTCAGACCAGTTAAACTGGACTCCCTCTGCACACTGCTCGGCAAGTGCAACCACCGAGGGAGGTACCTCATCTGTGTGACACTTCCGCATGACCTTACCCGCCAGCATCTAAGTCGCGACTTTGACTGCCTTGTTGTTGATGTTGGGGATCGTGTAGCCCCTGTTTTTCTTCTCTAGCTTATAATTCCTTCTCATGGCCTCCGCGATGGCCAAATCACTACTTTTACCCTTTGAAATGTTTGCTGGGTCTTCTCGTTTACAAGGGAGTCAAGTAATTCTATGGATTAGGTGGTCCATGATGGGGATGGGCTCCTCCAGCCACAAACACTTGTCATGCACTAGGTAGAGAAGCTTCCTGATGACGAAGATGGTCACTGGGGCATAATGGTAATGTGACACCCACAGCAGGTTCAACAACCCCGCCTTTTCAAATCCAGGTAACCACTTGCGTAGCTCCAACTCTATGACCCCCATCATGGTGTGTTTCTTTGGCTTCATGAGCTATGCGGTCACCAAGTGAGGGAAATTCTCATGGTTGGGGAGATCCCAATCTTCAAACTTCAGACTCGGCACCCGTTCGAGGTGCGCCCCTTCGAAAATGATATTTTCATGTAGCAGTGGAGTCTGCAAAGGGCTTTTACTGTTATCTAAGTGCTTGGGCACCCTTGCCTTCCCTTCTGTGGAGGAACATACATAGGCAGCCTAGTTAGAGGGTTCGCGCACTTGGTTTCTTCCTCCATGTCTTCGTCCTCATCCTCTTCTATCAGGATGTCCTTAAGGTCTTCCTCCTCCTCATCGGTTTCCAAATTAACCGCTTTCCCCTTTTCTTCATTTGTTAACTTAGTTTGTAGCGGGTTTTGAGGGGACACATGCACTAGAATCATGGGAACCTTATCATTCTTAGGTCTCAGCATCTGTGGTGATTTAGAGATTTCCGCAACCATCCTGGAACTTTCAGGGGAATCTTCTATGGTCATGGCCTACACGGCCTCTTCGATGGTCATTTCTACGATATCCCTCACTTGATAAGGTGTTGCCATCTTGTTTTTCTTGAAATCGCTCAACTACTCAGGTGGGTGTTCAAACAATGCTCTCAACATGTATAGGTTTAGAAGTCTTTGGGCACACAACAACTCAATTCTCAAATCACCAAGTATTGTTTTCGAGGCAGCCCTTTGCAATTTATAACGCCTTTTGAATTCAAATTCGACCGTTGCCCCCAAATCTGGTCCATTAATGCTCCCTTGGCAGTAGATTTTCCCAAATATAGCCCATAAATCTCGCCTTAAATGCCTGTTTCCCACTCCATTTGGTCTCAAACCAAGTATCACATAATGAATAGTGATTATGATGGTTACTTTCTAGCCAACCCGCGTGATAGTGTAGCTACCCTTGCACTGTCGTGGACCCTGTGACACTTCACTCCTGTGCACAGCCCTGACATCACGCAACTCTTGGGCAGAGTAATTTATAGTCCCACACCTCCTTTCAACTACTTCAAGTGCTAAGACTATGCTTCCCATTTCTAGTCAGGTGGTCATGCCACCTATATACGACTTTACCCAATCATCATTTACTTCTCCTTGGAAAATTTCGTGTTTTAACCTTACTACTTACATCGCGTATTTTACCATTTACATTATGTCACCATCTGTGATCCTTTCAGTAATACGCAGTCCAATCCAAGGCATCAAAATGATCAAATCTTGGTGGTAGTCTCCAAATTTATCAATGTAATCATGCGCATCCCATTTTTACCACAGTCCTTCTATCAAGAAAATCCCTTTTCGTTCCTCCCTCCAGCTTCTTGACTTCTTCTTCTGCCATGGTGCTTTTCTTCCTCAAATGAAATTTTGCATTCAAGAATTCTTAGAGCATAATATTATCCTATTGGATCTCTACATCAGGTCCCAAGCATTCTTCTTCTTCCAACTACGTGATCCCTTCTTTCAAGGTTCCGCAATCTGTCATATTAGTGGGCACTGCTATGTGCGGACTAGGCATGATATACTTCATCAGTATTTCAGTGCTTGCTTCATAACAAGCCTAGAAGGCATCCATCCCATCAGTTTCTTTCACATCACCCTATAAACCCATAGGACTGTTGGTACACACAGGTTGCAATCGCTTTGCTACGCATTACATAGTTTGTTCAATGCTCTGCACTCTTCGTGAAAGGATTTTGCGTGGGAAACCATTTGCATGCTCTGTGGACTTTTGCCAAAAGGGCCAGTAGTACTTGGATTTCTTTGGCTAACTTAACTCTGAACCTGGGTCATGGCCCAATAAGCCAACAAATGGTTTCACTGTTGGGACTGGGATCTGCTTAGAGATGTCTGATGTCGTATCACTGGAATCCAACAAAGAAAGGAATTGAAGAGTGGTTGGACAGAAATATTCACGAGTTCGCGGCGCAAGAAAATAGGAATTGGTAACTATCAAAGGAAGAGTGGTTAGATTGCTACTTATATACAAAAATCCATGAAATTTTCTTTGCATCCTTCCCCTCTGAGTTGTATGAGTGGATTACGAAGCTAGCAAACAGTCCAGGAAGGTGTAGGATCAACAAACCTATTCTATGGACTCCAGAGTTGGTGCGTAGACTAGAAGCATTGGAAGATAAGATCGTGCATGCTGTGGATCACTGGCTCGATCAAATTATAGGGGGATTTATCACCAAGTTTGTTGTAGATACTTCAGTCAGCTATAGCGAGGCAGAATGACACTTCCTCAAAGGACAATGTGGTAAGTACATTAAATCTTTGAACACTTGGATTAAAATGCTACTGTGTGAAAAGTGGTTATGCGAATAAATTGATGTTTGGGGCTATGCAGAGTGGGAGGATCTACAGAAATGAAGGTAGCACAGAACTAGTAACTATCCCCTTGATTTCACCTCCATGAGAAAGCAAGGAAGAGATCGTGAAGGTTTCACCAAGAAGTGTGATTAGTTTGATAAAGTAGTGAATTCCGCGCATACCGCTCCCACCTAAACCACTGCCAGTTTCACCATATTCACCCACATCTTCGCCCACACCGCCTCTGCCACCACCACCATTCAATATGGAAACTATGATAAAGTTGTCGGTGTTCAAAGGAGTAGGGAATGAAGATCTAGACTAGTTTTGGTTTGTGGTAAGGGCTGTGTGAGAAGCACAGGGAGTCATGGATGAAAATATAAAGAAAGCAATGCTGGTCAGCACTCTACAGGATCGTGCACTGACTTGGTACGTTAAGCATTCCAATGACAATCTGAACGCAGGGATCATGGATATCTAAGTTGTTCTAAACAAGGAGATTAGCAGGCCAAAATCAGAGACACAATTGATCATTGGATTTAAGGAAATTGTGATGCTTCTAGGTGAGACCCCCTCGGAGCTGGATCAAAGACTGAAATATACAATTCGTGAGGCTAATATGACCTTTATGGATGGGCAACACCGCACATGGTTTGTAGCATTGCTAACGCTGCATCTAAGGAACACGTTGTCACAGTAGAAGCTAACCACTCAGGCTGAGGCCTTAGAGATTGTGATGAGACTGCCTGAGACCCCAATACAAGATCCTAACCTGGGAGTTCAATAGATCCACACGTAGTTGAAAAAATTGTGCCTTGAGATGCAGAGTTTGAAACAGGATAGGAAAACTTGCCTAGAAACACACGAGGAAGTATGGTGCATAAAGTGCAAACACCAGGGACATGACAAGGACCATTGTCCAATCTTCATGAACTACTTGGCGGGAGGAGGGCCAATGACATTGAGACCAAAGGCACAAGCAAGACTGAGCATAGTGCCTGCATTATGGTGCGTGATTTTTTAAATTCAAAGGAAGCATGCTATAGATAACTTCCATCTATTATAGAAGTATAAGCAGAATTCCCAATAGTGATCTTGTAGTTTTTGTAGGTCAGTAGGCCACAATGAGCTCACATGTAGAAGTTATGAACTGATGATGGATCAGACTCTTACCTTTAGAGTTCAGACCGAAACATAGGTCCTTGATCAAAATGCAGGGATGGCGTGCACTATATTTCAGGGGCGTGGACGAGGTCGAGGTGGAATGGGATCAAGAAGAGGTCGCAGACAGCTGATATGTTATAATTGTGGAGGGCCAGGGCATTATGCCCATGATTATACAAATCCAACAAGACCATCATGCTTATATTGTACCTAGCTTAATCATGAGACGAAGGACTGTCCCACATTGATAGCAAGGTTGCGTGATAAAGGAGCACTCCAACCTGCCCCGACTCAGAACCTGCAAATGATGATGTCTGAGGCACACGAGGAAGACTCAAATGTAAATATCATGCTCCGAAGTGGTATCATGACATGAGATGAAAAAGGCAAGTAGCCCGAAGAGAGTGCCTGGGTTTGCAAGGCTCCAACAAAGGAATCAAAATTTGATTTACAACGCGCTAAGGAGACGTTCACAGAAGCTAAGAAGAGCTTTGCGGATGCCTCTACTTCAGGACGTAAAGACAAAATAGAACCCGAAATGGACCCATCAATGCTCACTACATTTTTTGAGACATGCATGAAGCTACTACACAACAAAAAAGCTATCAAGGGGCTGTAAGAACTCATCACTAGATGTGCTAGAACCATGCCAAGAGAACCACATGTAGTCTAGAAGCTTATGAAGCACACAACGCGAACAGGAAGAGAGATGAGATTGACTGTGAAGATCAGAGAATATGAAATGGATCAAGTGATTTGGATCTAGGACTGGACGTGAACGTTTTGCCAAAGCAGACATGAACATTCTGACAAAGTAGACGTGGGAGCGCATGGGCAGGCCTGCGCTGCAATGGTCTCCTATTCAATTGTGAATGGAAAACCATAAAAATATCCTACCTACGGGAATATTGCAAGGAATAATAGTAGATATCGAAGGTGTGAGTGCGCTAGCAGATTTTGAAGTGATAGAGATTGTTGATGAAAACAATCCCTATCCCACACTACTGTGAATAGATTGGTCCACTGACATGAATGGAGTGATAAATCTAAAGAAGCGTAATATGATTTTTTAGAAAAACGCATAGTGGTACCTTTAAACCTTGGGAAGGATCATGCTACACAGAGCTAGTGCATGACTATGATAGCGATGATGATCTAGATTGTATCTACAAGATAACCATGTGGGAGTAGGATTCGGTAAATCCAATAGTAGATGGCAGACTCTCGTGGGAGCGCAAAAGCTCCTGCACCTCAGATTCAGACAAGGAAATAGAATGATGGTAGAACTGGTTACATAAGGTAACCACGCTCAACTGTAACATGATGACAAGGTTGTTTCGCTGTGTGGCAACAGAGGTAAGAGATCTACCTACATATGATGGGTTGAGCGAGGTGTATGATTTCCTGAATAGATTTGAAAGAGAAGTACCAGAACAACAATGTTTCGACGCTCTGAAATGGGTACTGTGCTCTACGCCTACAAGATGTTGAATTACACATCAAAGAAGTTTTGAGGACTAGCATGAATTCAGAAGGATGATGCACATGTAGTTTGGAAAGCCTCAGATGTGGATGAAAGCCAAGTATGACGGAGGAAACAGCCCATGCACGCACCTTTCCAGATGGGTACATGTGTATGGTGCGCAACCTGCACGAATGCACACCGTCCTCGCAATAAGAAACACGACTAACAAGCAAGAGTGGGAAAGACAATGGTGTGAATGACCCCTTTGGTTGGGACCAGGAGGTATGGTAAGGCTGAGCACGTAGAAGCATATTCACGCAGAATATTTTGACAAACTACGTGAAGCACTAAACATGGTCCACCATGTGAAATGAACTGACTAGGACTTGTGCGTACCAGTGGTTCTTTGGACTTATAGGACCATGTGCAAAACCATAACCATGCGGGAACTTCCACAACTTTGGTATGAAGTGAATGTTGTAATCCCTATGGAGCATGCAAAGCCTAGTCTGCTCATAGTATCACTAGTAGAGACGATGGTTCACAAAAACCAAAAGGAAGGGATCACACAGCTGCGAGAAATAGAATGCATGGGACTTGAGGAAGAAATCAAATAGGGAAACCTCAGACTTCGAAAACTTGAAGAAGAAAGGGTATGGTTAAGGAATAAAAGCACTTTGATGGATGCAGAAGTCAAGAAGATGGAGGACAAAATAAAGAGATATTTTATCAACAAAAAGACTAGAATGGTAAGGCAGGGTGCATGCGATCACGATGTTAGGATTAAGGCCTATTGCCATGAATTGATTAGTCTAATGCCTTGGCTTGGAACACATATTGTTAAGAATAATGAATAGGGTAGCGCGTTGTAAGTAATAAAGTACGCGACACCGACCATAATAATAAAAGGCAGAAATTATCTAGGAAACATGATGAATGATTAGATGAAAATTTTCACGGGTGGTGTGACCACCTGACTAGCGAAGAGAAGGACAATCTTAGCACTCCATGCAGTTGGAAAGGAGTGCAGGACTATAAATTATTCTTCTCGGGAGCTGCACGATATTGGAGGTGCGCATAGGAGCAAAGAGTCACAAGGTCCGCAACCACGCATGAGGGGATTCACTACCGTGCGGGTTGGCCAAAAAGTGACCATTGAAGTCACTATTCACGATGAGTTGCTCGACATGAGACAAATGGAGCGAGCGACAGGCATTTAATATGCGATTTATGGGCAAAATATGGGAGAATATGCCTCCAACAGAGCATTAATGAACTGGATTTGGGGGGAACAGTCGAATTCAAATTCCAAAAGCACTATAAAATACAAAGGGCTACCCAGCAAACAACACTTGGTCATTTGTGAATTAAGAGGTCGAGTAGAACCCTGATTGTTGTGAGCTGAGCGTTGATTAAGCCCCTGAATTCGTGAGTAATAGATTGTTGCACAGATACAATGGCAACAACTAAGGATGGTATGGAGATAGCAGAAGTGACCACTGAGGAGGCCACGCAAGCCTTAACTATGGGGGATGTTCCAGAAGGTGTTGAGATTGTGCCAGAAATCTGGAAATAACCATGCATGCTAAGACCCAAGAAGGACAAATAAGCAATGGCTCCCGTATGCGTGTCCTCGTGGAACTCGTTGCGCAACAAACTATTGATGGAGGAGAAGGGGAAAGCCATCACTATAGAAACAGACGAAGAAGAAGAAGATCTACAATATCTTACCATTGTAGAAGAAGAATATGAAGGCATGGAGGTGGATACTCAGTCTATGCACTCTGCGACAAAATTGCCCGCATATGTCCCCTCGCGAAAATGGAAAGCCAAAGTGCCCAAGGACCTAGACGAGACCAAGAGCTCCCTCCAAACTCTACTCCTCCTAGATGGCATTATGTTTGAAGGCATGCACATAGGCCGTGTGTCGAGCCTAAAATTTGAATATTGGGACCTCGCTGACTATGAGAAGTTCCCTCACCTTGAGACTGGAAACCTCATGAAGCAGAACACTGTGGGGGGGAGGTGACAACATTAGAGCCGCAGAAGTGGTTGCGCGGAGTGGAAAAGGTTGAGCTGCTAAACCTACTCTAGGTGATGCATTTCCACCATGCCCTAATAACCATTTTCATCATTAAGAATCTACTTAGCCTGGTGCATGATGGGTATTTATGGTTGGAGGAGCCCATCCCCATCACAGCAGAGTTGATTCATCACGTCTCTCGGCTTCCATACAAAGGAGAGGACACTGTGGCCATATTGGAAGGTAAGGGTAGTGATTTCGCCATCATGGAGGCCATGAAGAAAAAGTACAAGCTTGAAAAGAAGAAGAGGGGCTATGCCATCTCCAACATCAAGGACAAAGCAGTACACGTGGCAACCCAAATCTTGGTAGGAAACGTTATGCGCAAGTGCTTCTCAGATGAGGTACTTGTGCTGGTGGTCACATTGGTCGAGTAGTGCGCAGAGGGGGTCCAGTTTAACTAGTCTAAATTCCTATGCATGGAATTTTTAGAGAATTGTTGCGAATCCCAGGAATAGGGCAAAACGTTCCACTATGCATGGCTGTTGTTATCAATAGTGCTCGTAGTTAGGGAATTGCCAGTGGATAGTCAATTCCCCATAATTGACAGAGATTTATTGGAGGTTGCGAAGTGTGCTTCACTTTGGGCCATGAAGGATGCTAAAAGGATACGCGACAGAAAGATCTTCTGGATGTTCATGGAAATGAACCTCAGAATGTGGATCAACCGTAAGCTGTGGTTGTCACCCATAGTTTATAATAGTCTGTAGAGTTTATCAAAATTTAAGGCAGACATGCATAACATATATATCAGAGCGCGCAAGGACCTGACTAAATAATGGAAAAGCTACCCTTTGTAGCCATTGATGACACCATTTTCAATGTCCTGGAGGCATGGTCGCCGAAATGGCGTGCCCCAGAAATTACAAAAATCGAAAAGTTGGTAGCACACAAGAAGAAATATGAGGCCAAGCTGCACATTGCACAGTTGGCCAAAAAACAAAGGAAACATTAGGAGCAAAAGTGCAGGCAGCATGGGACACGGTATAGAAAAAAGCTGAGCAAAAAAAGGTTGTAGTATCACAAGAAGCAATCGTGAAGGAGAGCGAGGGCCAAACAACGCCTTCGCAGGGGTAGGAAGCAGAAACAAAAGAAGGAGGCACGGACCCACGAACTGTGTCAACACAGCTGAAGCACCAACACCCAACAAAGTGGGCAGGGTCGTGGAAGAAGGTCAAGGCCTCGAAATTGTCCATTGACCCGATCACCCTAACTGAGGGTGATCTACATGACATCGGATAGGCTGTGCGCGACATCACCAATGAGGCTCTCCAAGGTTTCATGTAGGAGAACCAAATTGTGTTAGGGGCCCTTAGAGTTCAGTTGTAGGAATTACATGCATGTCCCCCTCAAGTTGGTACCCTTTCAACCAACCTCGCTGTCGGAACCATGATAGCAAAGGAGATGTTGTGTGCGTGGATGAAGAACACAATAGTGCTACAAGAAGGGGCACTGGTGACATCAAATGAGACCAATAGGCCTTCAATCAGCATGTTAAAAGCTCTCGATGTTAATCTAGCTGCCCTCCCACATGATACATTGTATGTGTTGCAAGATGGGATAACTACAGAGCTGTGATCTAGGGAGAGTTGCATGCTCTAAGTCCTCAATGAGCAGAAAATAAATATGGAACAATTAATCTTGCAATGCGACGAATTGGTGTCGCAAAATCAACACATGGTACAAGTGATAGATGACGCTTGCCAAAGCGTCCCAAAGTTGGCCATCCTAGCAGACATACTAGTGGAGGCGTGGATCCAAGATTAGCAGCAGGGGTTTGCGAGGATAGGGAGGAAATCACAAAGGTTCAGTTGGAGCTAAATCTTTAGATCACTGAGCTGTGGTTAAAGGTCCAACCATCCACTCCCCCAGAAGCCAGAGAACAACGTGCTAGCGCTATCACAATGGGGTTGGAGGAAATTGGAGGTGCAGTACGAGACTATGCCAGTATGTTGGAAGAATCACTTAAGGTCCTCTCAAATCTGCAAGAGGACCCCAACATCCAGTGCTTAGAGACGGAGGCACGAGAACTCCAATAACATTATGATAGTTTATGAGGAATTGCGCAGATGGTGGTCCTCAACCAGAGGCTTGTGTGGATGCAGCAGGTTAAAGCACTGAAGGAGCAGGTGGACACAACACGACATAAGGAAGTAGTCCTAAAAGCGCGCATCCAGCCTTGGATGGACGAGGCGTTCGCCATCATAGCAGACATTGAAGGCAATCTTGCACATATGCAAGGGATGCACACATTGATTTAGAGAATCACTCCCAACACAAAGGTCTTGGAATAGGGTATGTAGCAGATCCAGCAAGCAGCAGCTCAGTGTGTTGCTGACTTCTGTGCAGTTTGAGAACAGTTGGAGGGACTCCGCACAAAGGTTGCCACGTCGACAGAGTGACTCGAGGGAGAGTCACGATGTTTGTGTTGGGGGCATCTTGGGCATGGAATCCCCCCAAGGCATGTTTTGGGGCTCAAAGCCCATGTTTTGACCGAATCTTGTTGTAAAGCTTCGTGAATTGTGGGTGAGGGGTGCGAAAGTATGATAGAGTCATAGGGTTTTCCACCCTAGTTTTGTAATGTATTATCGGTTGGATAGACCTACCCATGGTCTGTGAACATGGGATTCTATAAATAGAGAGAGGCTCTAAGTGTAAGAAAAGGAAAAATAAGTAGGAAAAAGTCTAAGTGATTAAGTCACAAGTTGAAGTGTGTCTATGGGTCATAGAGTAGGAGAAGGCTCTAGAACTGAGTGCACAGAGGCCTAGTAATCCACAATTGAGTGTGCGAACCCTTGTAACTAAGCGCATAGGGCAAAGTCTAGTCTCTAATGGAGGAAGGAATTAATAAAAAGAAGTTTTGCTATAATTTTGTGTATCTATTCTTGGGTTGATGAATGATTGATGTAATTTGCAAATATATTGTTTATTTATTGTGCGCACCTGTATGAATGGTTTATATTGTTAAGTATACATAAAGCACTCAAGTAGGCAAATTTCATTAACTAACGTTGGAATATCAGTAAGGTCTCGGGTAATAACACAGAGCACGAGGTTCAGCCCATGGGTAATGCTGTGCGAAGGGAGTATATCAAGTTGCGAAGTATGGGAAAGTGCACGAAGCAACCTGCGTGCAGGGTCAAACTGTGAACCAGTTGAACTCCTCAGACATCTCCAGGGTGCAAAAACCTGGTTCTAGCACCCTCCCATACTACTTCAAGTGAAACCTTAGTCCGTGCTTCACAGACTATTGCCAAAAGGGCTAGTAGTACCAGGATTTGTTTAGCTAACTTAACTCTGAACCTGGGTCAAGCCCCAATAAGCCAACAGGAGGTGGTAGTACTCCCTTGTCACATATCCTAGCTATCAGTGTATGACAATCCTCCATCTCATGATCATATAAGGTACAGTACATACATGATGGACGCATTGGATTTGTACAATCATTGGCATAATGTCCTAGCCCTCCACAATTGTAGAATATTAGTTGTCCACGACCCCCCCAGGTCCTCCTCCACCTTGGCCTCGTCTGCGCCCTTGGAATCTAGTTCGCACCATGCTTGCACCTTGGTCTATGGGCCACGTTTCAGCCTGAACCCTGTAGGTGGGAGTTCTATCCATCATTAGCTCATAACTTCTACATGTGCACTCATTGTGTCCCACTGATCTACATAAATTACATAACAACTGTTGTGAGTTCTGCATGTACTTTTGCAACAAATGGTGGTTGTCTATAGCACACTTTCTGCTTATTTGACAAAAGGAGCAGCACAAAGTAGGTGCCGGACTTGGTCCTTCTTGTGTTTCTGATCTTAACAAAATCAGTCCTCCTCCCGTGAGGTAATTCATGAATACGATGCAGTGGTCTTTATCATGACCCTTACCTTTTCATTTCACACACCACACCTCTTCATGTGCTTCTGGTTGGACTGTTCTATCCTGTTTTAGACTTTGCATCTCGAGGTATAAGCTTTTCAACTGTGCGTGAATCTGCTGAACTCCCAAGTTAGGATCCTGATTAGGGTTTCATGCAGACTCATCACGATATCTAAAACCTCTTCCTGAGTTGTTAGCCTTTGCTGCGATTGGGCGTTCCTCAAATGCGGTGATAGTGATGTTACAAACCATTCACGATGTTGTCCATCTGTCAAAGTCATGTTAGCTTCATGAATGGTGCACTTTAGCCTCTGATCCAGCTCCCAAGGAGTCTTGCCTGGTAGCATTGTGATCTCTTGGAACCCAATGATCGACTGCGCTTCTAACTTTGACCTGCTAAACTCCCTAGTTAGCGCAACTTGGATAGCTATGATTCCCACATTTGGATTATCACTTGAGTGCTTGATGTACCAGGTCAGCATGTGATCCTGCAAAATGATAACCAATGTTTCTTTCTTGATATTACCATATGTTACTCTTGTGCTTCCCATACGGATTTTACAATGAACAAAAACTAGTATGGATCTTCATTTCCTACTGCATTGAACACAGGCAAATTTATCGAGCTTGCCATATTAAAACATGGTGGTAGAGGTGGTACAGGCAAAGATGGACGTGATGACGCTGAAAATTGTGGTGGTGTAGGTGGAGGTGGTATGCACAGAATCCTCTATCTTATCAAATGGATCACACTTCACAAAGATACCTTCATGAGCTCTTCCTCATCCCTTCACGGAGGTCAAATCAAGGAGCTAGTCTCTAGTCCCACACTTCCTTCATTTTTGTAAATTATCCCACTTCGCATAGCCCTGAACATCAATGTAGCGGCATAATCCTCTTTTCACACAATATCATTTTAATCCAAGTGTTCAGAGACTTTACGTACTTACCTTACAGTCCCTTGAGAAAGCGTCACTCTGCCTCGCTATAGCTAACCGAAGTATCTATCGCGAACTCAATAATGAATCTTCCTATAATCCGATCAAGCCAGTGATCAACAGTGCACAAAAACTTATCCTTTGATGCTTCTAATTTACGCACCAATTATGGGGTTCACACAATAGGTTGTTCGAGCTTCCAACTTCCTTGGCTATTTTCTAGCTTTGCAATCCACTCGTCCAACTTAGTAGGGAAAGATGTGAAGAAAATTTCGTTGATCTTTGTGTATAGGTAGAAGTCTAACCACTCTCCCTTCGATAGTCGTGGATTCCTATTCTCCTGTGCTGTGAATTCGTGGATTTTCCCATCCAACCACCCTTCAATTTCCTTCTTAGTTGGATTCTAGTGATGCGACATCAAACATCTCTATGCATATTCTGATCTCGACAATGGAACCATTTGTTGGCTTGGCAAGGCCTGACATAGATTTAGAGTTAATTAGCCAAACAAATCCCTGTGCTACTGGCCCTTTAGGCAATAGCCCACGCAGTGCGAACTGAGGTCTCACCTGAAGCAGTATGGGGGGATGCTGGAACCAAGTTTCCACACCTTTGATATGTTTGAGGGGTCCACTTAGTCCCACTAGGAATAGCTTTGCGTAGGTCACTTCACACAATTCCCTGACCTGCGAGGCCTTCCTGCTCTATCTCGATTGCCTTCATGCAACCCTTAGTCAGGGGCTGAGGTGATTTCACATTGCTAAGGTAGTGATCTACGCTCTTTCCCTCATTTCTACCGAGGATCTTACTTATACTCTTATAACTGTTAGTTAACTTTGCTTAAACCGATACTTAGTTTATATTCGCTTAACACAATCATATAAGTTTGTGCAACAAATAAACAGTAACTTGCAATTTATATCCAATATACTTAAATGCATAAAATAGGAAAAAAGGTGCACAAAATGATAAAAAAAATTCTTTATTACTTCTCAATCGGTTACAGAATCAACTCACCTTGCGCACTCAACTATAGGGGTCCACGCACTCATCTGTGGATTACTAGGCCTTTGCACACTCAATTATAGAGCCTTCTCCTATCCTATGACCCAAGACATGACTTTACACTTCAACTAGGATTTAATGCTTCATCTTCTCTTAGATTCTTCGATCTAATATGTTGTCTCTACAACTTAGAGCATCACTCTATTTATACAATCCCATGGTCCACAGACCATGGGTAGAACTCTCAAGCTGACATTACATTACAAAAGTAAGGGTGGACAACCCTGTGACTCAACTACAAATTCGCACTCCATTCCCATACTTCGCGGAGTCTTTACATCGGACTTAGTCAAAACTTGGGCTTTAAGCCCCAAAACTTGCCTTGGGGGACCCCGCGCCCAACACAATTCAACAATATTCACATCAATATCTCTTTGTCTATCCAAAAGTCATTTTAATTTATCAAATTCAAAGAATTATACATCATTGCAATTGGACCATTATCATTGGTCTGGGAGCCCACATTTTGTAAAAAGTTTGTGTCCTTCCCTAGAGTTGAAGAAGGCAAGTTCTTTTAGGATAAGTTTCTTTTCTTTTAGTTTGAACAAGGGCTCCTGGTTTGAAGGTTTTGATAGGACAAGGATTTAGGTCCTATAATTATTGTTGTTTAAGTTGGGGCCTGTAAACACTTCAAGGGGGTAGGGTGGTACTAGGGTAAGTTGTGTTTCACTAGGGTGTTGGGCTTCCTTTAAAGTAACTGCTAATAAAACCAGGGTGTTGGGGTGTCCATCCAGTGGGATCTGGATAAGAATTATTTTCTAGAATTCTAGGAAGTTGTAGCCTTCTTTTCAGTTGGGGTTGAATCTTAAAGAATTTATTAGAAAATCATTTGGTGTTTTTTGACACGAAGGGGGTTTTCTAGCTAAAAAATATTGTTCCTACTATCTCTATCTTTCTGCATTGTTTTTTACTATTTTATTGAATAAATGTAATACTCCTTAAGATTAATTGATGCTCTAAAAATATTAATTAAGTGCTATTTCTATAAAATATTAATTCGCCCCCCCCCCCCCCCCCCCTCTTAGTAATTCCAACAAGTGGAATGAGATTTAATTCTCAAAATGGAAAAATAATTCATGGTCCATTCTCTAATTTAATGTAGTTGCAGTGGTTGAGAAATATGATGATACAAAATATGGTTGTCCATGCTTAGAGTACACTTAGGCAATGTCATGCATAGAAGTTCCAACATCATTCTCTATGTAGAAAAAGAACAAAACTATGGATTGCAATAGTGAAACATGTGGGGAAATGCATTAGATAATGTATTTGTGTGATGATAAGAAAGGTCAAGTTTTACTGAGTTGAAGATGGTTGAGAGTTGTTGACTATGTTGAGAGAATGATGATTGAGAGTTGTTGATCGTGATGATTGTGTAAGGGCCAACAGCATAAAATTAAATGTTGCTTCAGAATGGATAGAGTGAAAATAATTTTGAGGGTATGTTGCTAACAAGTATATAGGGCTGATAATTGGTAATGAGTAAAGAATAAAATAAGGAAACGTTAGTGCCAATTCAGAGGGTCAAGGATTGAAGAACATAGAACTGCAATCAGTCCAAGTGGGTGCCATTAAAAAGAACAATTATTTCCTTCTTAAGTGTGGGTTCGATCCTACAAAATAGGGTGTTGGATCTTCCATAATGGATATATAAAGAGATATTGGGGGTTGGTGCCTCCTACATGTTGGTTCTTATGAAAATTCCATGAAGCTGCAAGTTGATTCTTGCAACAAATCCAGGAAGTCAATGCTTCAATTGGTTCTTTTGGTAAGATGATCAGGTATCTATAGAAGAATGGAATTTGTTCTTCTTGCTACTAGGTTCCAACAAATAATATAATCGTTTTGTTGCTTCCTATGAGTGGGTGCTCACAAATATTGATGCAAATAGAGTAGGAGCTCATATTTTACATCATAATACAATCAAATATTTGGTGGTTTTTCTCATAGTGTGTGTGTTCATATGTCGATTTATATTGTTGTTATGTGATATGATGATGATGGCTCACATGAATGATTTCCAGGAATGAATAAGAATATAAATCAACATTAAAATAAAAAATTAGCCTTAATACTCATGTTATCACTCTAAAATTTCTCTAGGGTTGTTATCTTGTGTCAAAAGAAATATTAGAGGTAACCACAAACCTCCTTTTGAGATTGAGATCTAGCCTTCGTAATGCTCAGAGAGGGATCTCTCTTTATGATTCAACTTTGTTGAGTTAATTGATTTTAGGCTAGTTATTTTAATCTTGATTAGGTTTTGATTTTCATTTGGTGGTGGAATCACTGACTTAGATGGATAGAGGGATGTCTTTTACCATTGGGCTATGGGGTCAAGTGTCAAGAAAAGAGGACTGAATCAAGTTCTATAGATAGTGTTCACAGGGCAAGGTAGCTGATTAAATTAATATCTTTTAGGTTGGATGGTGAAGTGGTTTTCAATTAGGGTCAAGGAGTAGATAAGGATTCCTAAAATTGGATAATGAAGGAAATGATAGAGGTCAATCGAAACTAGGGAGCAATGAAGGATTCCCTACTCTGGATATCAGAAGAAAACATTAAAATGAATAATTGTTCAATATAGAGTGTACTTAAACAAATTCTGTAATAATATTCTAGTTATTTCATTCAATTTAGATAACATGCAAGTATGCGAAACACTTAAGAAGATAATAATTTGACAAACAGAAAAGACTTCAATGAAGTGGCCCAACACATGAATCCTGTAATGAAATGCCTTTATTACTAAGTCCAGTCTACTGACTTGAAAAATGGTACAATGAACCCTTAGGTTTCAGATCAATACAACTATAAAAATGTTTAGCAATCCACACCTAATACCTTTTTTTTAAACTGAAACGGATATGTTTTATTTATTGAGAAAAATATTGGACTTACGCCATGGTAGCCATCATTACATTGCTTCTGTTTATGTTTCTTGTACTATTACAAAATGCAAATTGCTCATGGATTACAAGGATGGAATGAACTTTTGTCATTTATGAGGAGCTACCCTTTCCCAAGGGTTCAACCTTTGTTCGCCAACAAGTCTGCTTCACTATTCAAGTTTATGAGGATATGGAGGAATTTGTAGGAGTCAAAGTCGAGAAAGATTCTGTTTAATCTGTTTTTGAGTTTTGTTGAGGCTTGCATTGATGAGCAATTTGCCCGTGTTTAAAATTTTTATTAGGATCTCTAAGTCTCCAATAGCTTGGAATTCTTTGTCTCCTCTGTCTCTAGCTATTTGACAAGCTTTGAGTAGGCCTTGGATCTCTGCTTGATTATTGGTTTTCTGCCTGATGCCCCAATAGAAACTGTCCCTTCTTGAACCGTCCGAGGCATAGATGACCCCTCCTGCTCCTGCTGTCCCAAGATTACCGTTGGAGGCTCCGTCGAAGAAGATCATGGTAATGTTTTGTTTCCGCCACCGTTCTTGAAAAGTAGCTTCAGAGTCTCTTTTACGCCATTCCAGATTCACTGCTTGAGGGGTTGATAACTGCTTCAGTGGGTAGGGAGAAAGGGGGCCCAACCACCTCTCTTCTTCAGGGAGCAACAAAGTTTCAACTGAAAAGTATTATTGTTGAGTTGCTTCCAGGAGGAAGGATTTGGCCTTTGCCGCTACCGAAAAAGGGGCTTGCTGCTTTTCATTGAAAATCAGATCATTCCGGGTCAACCAAATCTACCAGCATACATATTTGGGGATGGCATTCCAAAATTTTCTCCAAAATGATTTGCTGGGGATTTTGTTAGGATAAAATTGATTCCATGCGTCAAATAGGTCTGCTACAGAGTTAAATTGGGGGACTGTGATTTGTAACTCATGGAGAATGAGTCTCCAGACTTATTTGGCAAACCTACATTCCATGAGGAGATGCTTGGTTGTTTCTGAGCTACTTCTGCACAACTCACATCTATGCGGCCTAACTATGCTTTTTTTATCAGATTGTCTCCTGTTAACAACTTGTTGTGAACCAGTGTCCAAAAGAAGAAATTAACTTTAGGTAAAGCTAGCGGGTCCCAAACTTTCCTCCAAAACTCCGGAGGTTTACTATTGTTCTTGATTGGTTGGAGGGCATTGTAGGCTTCTGCTGTTGTATAGCTTCCAGATGTCTCCCACCCCTAGCTATCATTCATTTTCCTATTCATTGGGGACGCTTCTTCCAACAGATCTTCAAGGATGCGTTTTTTCTGATTTAAGTGGTCTAGAACTCCAAAGAAATCCCACCCTTGCCAATCGTCATGACTGTCCCATTTGGATAGTTCATAAACACTGTTTATCCGTACACTTTCCAGCCAATTCTTCAGTTCTGTGATTTCTTCATTTTCTGCGAGGGGGTCTCGATCCAGTATATGATCGTGCCACAAATTTGTTTGCTTTCCATTGCCTAGGATCCTGTATGCCTTTCCTTTCAAGAAGTTCAAACTTTTACTGCATAATCGCCATACCTGAATGCTGTGATTTATTTGGCTTGCTTGCAAATTTCTGAGCAGGACTTTGTGGGCATACTTCGACTTCAAAGTTTCGCTGACTGGATGCTTGGTATTTTTAAAAAGGTTCCACGTGATTTTTCCTCCCATTACTAGGTTGATTATTGCTGGGTCACGAATTTGCAAGCCTCCCTCAGAAGTTGATCATTTGACCATTTCCCATTTCACCAAATGAAATTTGTGTTGATTCCCTTTCCCCCCCGCCAAAGAAAGTCGCGAAGTAATTTGGAGATTTGATCCATCACACTTTTTGGGGTGAGAAGGAAGGTTGCTTAGTATATTGGGAGCGCAGATAACACAACCTTGATCAAGATGACCTTACCTCCTTTTGTGAGCCAGTAACCTCCCCAGACTGAGATTTTTGATTTGATTTTGCTGATGATTTCTGTCCACAGTGACCTCTTGTTGCAACAGTTAGTGATGGGAAGGCCGAGGTATTTAATCTTCTCCCAGTGGGCATGTCCGTTGAAGCCAAGAATGTTGGAGATTCCTATAAGCTCTTGCTAGCCAATGTTCCAACCATAAATTTCACTTTTTCTTTCATTGATTAAGGCTCCAAAGACCTTGCAATAGCATTTTAGGACAGAGTCAAAATCTTTGGCTATTCTAACTGAGGCACCTCCCATGAGGAGGGAATCATCTGTAAAAAGAGCGTGGTTTTGAGCTGGAGAGGTATTGGAGGGCTTGAGGCCAGGAAGGGATCTTGAGGCTTTTTCTGCTATTAGATTTCTGCTGAGAGAATCTTCCATAAGGATGTATAGGAAGGGAGAGATTGGGCATCCTTGCCTAAGGCCTCTCTAGGCTTGGGAAAATGGAGTAGGGAAACCGTTTACGAGAGGGGCAATCCAGGGGTTGTTAGTACGAGTAGAGATGAGATTGACGAAATGGGAGGAGAAGCCATAGGAATGGAGGACTTTGTAGAGGAAGGCTCGGTTGACTCAGTCAAAAGCATTGGCCATGTCGAGTTTTATCAGAATGCCTTTTTCTTTTCGTTGTTTTCTTGAGTGGATTATCTCCTGAACTTGGATGACATTATCTAGAATGTGCCTGCCTTCTACGAAGCCACCTCGATTGCTTGAAATCAGCCTGTTGAGCAATGGCTTGATCTTGTTTGCTAGGAGCTTTCACAGAATTTTATAGGAGGTGTTGCAAAGTGATATAGGCCTTAATCTAGCAAAGGTTTCGGGATTGGTTTCTTTAATGATAAGGGCGAGATAGGTGGAATTAGTTCCTCCTCCTACTTTGGCTTTTTTTCATAAATCCTTTTATCATGTTTAAAAGGTCAGCTTTGATGATGTCCCAACAAGTTTTGTAAAAGTGTATTGTGAATCCATCAGGCCGAGGGGCCTTGTCTGAGTCCATGGACCAGATGACTTTTATGATTTCTTCTTCAGTGATGGGCTTAGTGAGAATGGCATTGTCTTCAGGGCTGACCAGGAGAGGGATGTTAGAGAGGAGATCAACGGTTTCTTCCTCGTTAGTGTGGGTGTCTGTGATGTAGAGATGTTTGAAATATCTTTCAGCTGCCTCTTTTATTTGGCTAAACCCTTTGTAGATCTACCCTTCTACTGTTGTAATTTCAGAGATGTGGTTTTTGGAGAGTCTTGCTTGATATTGGCGATGGAAGAAGGAGGTGTTCCAATCCCCTGCCTTCAACCACAAACTTCGAGACTTGATTCTCCAGTACTCTTCCTCCATTCAGAAAGATCGAAATGATGAGCATTGTATTTTAACTTCTTTCTTGAGCAGTGTTGGAGTGATATCTCTGTTTTCCAATTCGACTTGCAGCGCCTCTAAAGACTAAACAATTTCTTTTCTTTTACTGGTTGCGTTTGGAGCTGGTTTCTTTATCCAATTCTTCAGGGCTTGCTTTGTGGCTTTGAGCTTTTGTTCCCACACATAGCTAGAGGACCCTGAGGAGGAATTGACCCATGCTGCTTTCACTGTGTCAGTGAATCCATCCCTTTCAATCCAAAGAGGGCTGAATTGGAAGGGGATTGGAGCAAGATCTTCTACATCTTCCAAAATGAGCTGAACTAGTTTGTGCTCTGAGGCTAATTTCGGTAGAATTTTGGTGGTGATTATCTTCTTGTTCATCATCAAAGTGTCTTGGACAAGAAATTGGTCCTGGTGGGCTGATATGTGTTCCTCTCCCACTCTGTTGTTGGTCCATGTGTAGAGCCCTTTGACCGGATTGAAATCAAGGAGATCCCATTGCTCTATGAGGTCTTCGACCATGGGGAACATGGTGTCTCTACTGTTATTTCCTCCCCTTTTTTCTTTGGATTTTAAAACAATGTTTAAATCCATAGCAAGAATGATATTACTAGGGGAATGCTGCTCTAAAAATTCATTAAGTGAATTCCAACAAATTCTCTTTTCAGAATACAAGACAGGTACATAAAGATTGAAAAGGGATATGGTCAACTTACTTGAACAATGTGTTAGCTCCGTAAAAATCCAATGCTGGGTCTCATGGGATTTGATAAGCTGGAAGAGATCTTTTGTCCAGAGAGTTGCAAGCCCTCTAGAAAAGCCTCTTGAGCTGACTACTCTTCCTACGCTTTTCTTCCATTTCTTCTTGCTGATATCTAGAAGGGAATTCCCCTCTATCTTAGTCTCCTGGAGCATGAGAATGTCTGAGTGTTCTATTTTGAGCAGATCCTTGACTGCTTTTTCTTTCATGGGGTTGCCCAGACCTCTACAGTTCCAAGCGATGAGGCACATTATTTACCAGGAGTGGGGTGGGAGCCTCCCTTAGGGGGCATGCTCCTGGAGTTTCTACCGATAGACATCTCAATTATGGGTTGGCTTCCTTGGGTTTTGAGCCTTTCCGCCTCCTCTTCCCTTGCTTCTCTATAGGATTTCCTGCTGACTTTTCTTGTGGGCTGCTCATAGTTTTCCTCCTCTGATGATTTAGAGCTTTTAGCTAATTTTTTCCTTGTGATGTCTACATATGAGGGATTGGAAGGACTTCCTTGGGGGACTTCCAGGTGAGCCATTTCCTCATCTTCTTTGTTAGAGATAGGAGGAACGTTTTGATCCAAGTTTTCCAGGGCTGTTGTGTCTGGCTTGTTCTATCTGTTTTCTTTGTTATTTGAATTCTTTTCGTGGATGGGGTTGGAGCTTCTTGGTGCCTCTTTCAAAGTGCCTTTCCCATTGCCTTTTTTCTGATTGGTGGTTTTTTGTGTTAGGGTCCATTGCTCATTGTTCTGTTTGTCTGACAGTTCTTCCGCCTTTTTCTTGAAATGTTTGGCGAAGTGCCCGTAACCATGGTAGTGCCTACATTTGAATGGAAGTTGTTCATAGTCCAACTCTTGTACATGCGTCCATCCTGCTACTGTTAGTTTAATGGCTTCCGGTAGACCCTCCTCTAGGTCAACTTTGACACAAATGTGCGCACATGAATATTGATCTTTTCTTGCAGCTTGATCTATCTATTTTCCTAATCCGTTACCGATGATCTGAAGAGACTTCTGGTTCCAACAGTGGAGGGGGAGATGGGGAAGCTGCACCCACACCGGAACAACAGATGGGACATCCTAAGCTAGGTCAAAATCTGGCGACCATTTGTTGAGATATAGTCCTTGGGGGCCCATAAAATAAGGTTCGTTTCTGAAGATTAGGCTTCTGTCCTCTGCACTTTCAAAGATGAAAGCAAAGAAGCCTTTGCCCATGAAGTAGCTTTTTATTCCTTCTTTGATTAACATCATCTAGTTCCTTTGAGTCCATTCCTCTACCGAATTAGGCGAGGTCCAGAGGCCCATGAACTGGCTTGTGAGGCCTCTCTCAGCAAGATTTAGAGCTTCTTTACAGGTTTCTTCTTCTGGGAGGGCTACCGATAGTATGGAATCCATCTTCTTGACAAACTTCTGCTGTCTCACTGAGGGCAGACTCTTAGAGTTCGAGTCGATCATTGCTTTGAAAGCAATCACCTCCAGAGGGGGGGGTAAGGGAGGGTCCAAAGGATCCGGACCCCCTGAGGGCAGCATGGTTATTTGCAGCAGATCAAAGTTGTCCCAGATGCCCACCTAATACTTTAAATTATGAAGTATTTATACAAAAAATTATTACAAAATACCCGAAACTAATTTAGGAATTATTCAAGGATAAAAAAATATCTTCATGCATGAAGGTAGAGACAGATATGTAACTGATGCAAGTTGTCCCTCTTTTATTGTTTTCAGCTGGCTCTTGTTCGATATTACGCTTCTTTTTCTCTTTTGTTGTTTGTCTTCTATGCTGACTATTCTTTTCCTTTTCCTTTTGACTAATACTCTTTGACTTAGCTAATCTGATGCTTTTCTTTAAATTCTCTGTATCCACTATTTACCTTGAATTTTCACATTAAATCATTTAATTTTTCCCAAGTCTTTGTATCTGGTAATTTAATATTTACCATTCTTTTGCAGACTTCATCAACCTCTATGTATTTTTGAAAGTTGGGCTTGTTTACAAAAAGATGTTTTACCTCATGCTGGAGGTAAAAAAGGTTATCAAAATTCTGGTAAAGAACCTTTCTTGTAGGCATCTCTTTCTAGAGGAACTATTGGCTTGCTCCTTTGCCAGTTCTCTGATTCTCTTGTCATAGTCTTCATGTGGCATTAACCTGTCATTTATCACCAATGGATTAGGCAAACTTTTCTGCCTCAAAGCATCAAGTTTGACCATGGACCTGCCTATAGCTAGCTCCATGGTTTGGCATTTGTCCTCAGGCTTCATCATCAAGTTCCTCTTGGTGATTACCTTCTTCACCTCTAGTATAGTGCCAGTATTGTTAGCTATGCCAAGCTCCTGCAATTCATATTTATTCTTTGAGTTAAGGAATTGGATTATTCTTGAGGCTTCTTCTGGAATATTTCCAAGTTCAGCCTTAACCCTTTGAATTGCTTCACCAGCTTCTTTAACTAAAGTATTTTTTTCAAAGATAACTTGTATATATGGCCAAATATCATTGAAAAAGTCAATGATATTGGCCCATAACTACTCTTTTGCTTGGGTAAGTGGCTCTTTCAATATTAATTCCCTTTCTAACTTCTTTATCCTCTCAGTCAACCTGTTTGACTTTTGTACTTCATTTTTATGCATGATTTGAACCAGTTTCTTCTCATCCTCTAGACTTTTTATATGTTCTTTAAGTTTATTTATTTCAGTGGTCTGAATGAGCATGTCTTCCATGGCTTTGAACAATTTACTTTCTTCATCACATGGATGAGCTGCTGCTATTGTTGAACCTATTGCTAATGTATTTGTTGATGTAGTTGGAAGTGTTGTAGCTACTAGAGCTGTTGGGGCCAATGAAGCTGTGAAAATGGAAGGAATTGATGTAGTGACTGTAGGGATAGCAGTCACAGTAGCTGTCTCAATGCTGGCATGTTTCAACTATATTAAATTGTCCAATTCATTCTCCATTTCTTTCAATTGAGCATTTAGTTGAAGAATGAGATCCCTCATTTCATCTTGCTAGGTTTGTCTCTCTAGGACCTCCTTGGTCTGTGGATGTTTAGTAGGAGGCAATCTTAACTACTTATTCAACACAAAAATATCCTAATTTTTCTTATTTATGAACATTTCTCCTGTCTTGACGTCATTTGTATTATATCCAGTCTCAATCACCAAGTCCTTGGGTGACTTGATTCTATTATCCTTGGCCTATGAGGATGCATTTTCTAGCTTAAACTGTGCTGTTATGTTGTCTAGAGAACTTTGAAGTTTCTACATAGTTATTGATTTGTTAGTCATTATTGAGTAAATCATTTCACTTGCTTGCTTATGAAATTCAATTTGATCAATAGGGTGAACATACCTGGCCAAACCTTCAAATTTTGTCTTCCTATAATCTGTTGATGTTTTAGGTTGTTGTACTGTAGCTTACGAAAAGGTCATTTGCATTTTACCAGTTTTAATGTCAAAAGCTGACATCAACCTTTTCTGATTGCTAGGAGTCTGTTTTAATTATTGGGCATATGTTTCAGCCTTGAATGCCTCATTCCTCAACTTGAAATATTTGTACTTCTCTTTTTATATCTTTCTCTTTATCCAATAGTTTGCTGGATGAAGAGGCTTCAATACTAGCTATTTTTCAATAATCTGAGTATTTGAGGTGGAAGGTTAGTGAGTTTCCTCTGAAACTGCTGGAGATGTATTCTTCTTAACCACCATGTCAGTGTCAATGATTTCAACTGTCTTAATGGTCTCTTCTTGTTCATTTATAGGATTAATCTCGGGCTTCTTCCTGTACATGATTTCAAACATTTTATATGTAGTATCCATTTTAGAGCTAGAACCTTCTTCCTTGGTTATTTTTACATTTTTGTCCTACATGGATGAAGTCTGTCGAATGGGACTAATACCCATTTGCTCCTGTAGGGTTGGAATCTGCAAAAAGGAACTAGTATCTATCTGCTTTTCCACATATATTAAGGTATTTTCCAACCACTCTGAGTAGTTGGCATATTTTTCAATGTCTAGCTTGGACTCATGCATAAAAGGGCTTAATTTGAATTTGAGCCTTAATTTGTTTATGACTCCATTAGGGTCATACTACCACATGAAACTGCTATTGAAATTCATTTGCTGTAAAATTTTCTTTGCTTCTTGTCCAACTTCCCTATTATTACAAATAAAAGGGCCTAGCTGGTTTTTTATCTTGAACTGTGTTTTCTTCCTAGCTGAGAGAAAATTAACATCATCTAAGTTTATGATCTGCCTAAAATATTATAATTTAAATATTCTCATGGGGAGATATCTAGGCAACTTGTAGGGAGTGAGTTGGCATCCATATATCTTGATTTCAATGTGGTCCTGGTATAGATACTAGTCTTCTACTCAACTATTTTTAGACAACTGCAAAACTCTTTTTATCTCATCACTAATCTCGAGTTGATTGCTACTACTTAGCATATTTACATCTAGAAGAACAAAGGAATCAATGAATTCCTTATAACTAAAAATAGTGGAATATTTATGGATCAATGGTGTCCAAAAGATGACAGGTCTTGGTTGGCCCTTAGTGTCCAATTTTTGGATTCTGATTAGAAACTTATCTGACTATAAATATAGGAACATGTGGAACAATAATAAAGAGTATTTGAATACTCTTTCATTTGGAAATTTGATCAATTGATCATGGTTTTTGTCTACCAAGTACTAGGAAAAATTGAAAATTGCAGCTGGAGGCTTGCCTGGGCAAAAAATAGAGAGGAAAGAAAGTATAGGTTCATTTACAAATTCATCAGTAATATACCCAAGGATACAAGACAACATGGTTACAATTTGTCTTGCCCTATCAGAGAAAATGGTGGCAGATTATGGAGGACTATCTGTAGGAGTATGAGACTCTTCTAGGATGAAATTTTGAAAGCTTTGAGCCCTCTTGGGAAGGTCCCATTGTATGTAAAGTTCAAGTAGGCTTTCAATGGAAATTGTGGTTTTATTTGGGCTTGGTTGGACCTGCAAAATTTGATTTATTGACTCTGCAATAATAGTGAATACAATCTATTGGTCAGGAGAGAATATGGCTCTTTGACTTGGGATATAGCAAGCTTGGCAGAAATGGATGATTTTTGGGAACAAGAATATTTGTGGGAATAGGTATTTGGGAAAATTTGATTCCCATAGGTGAATGTCGTCATCCCGGTTAAGGAATTTATCTTTACTCCAGTAGTGGAGTTTTAATAGATGGCTAGAGGTGGATGTGTCTTTAATTTGGAAATCTTTGTCAGCTAATGGGAGGTGGTCAATGTCCAGGTGAGGGGTTTGTAGTGGTTTCTCATTTAGAATTCTCTGGGAAGCCATAATTTGGTTTATTCTATTTGAATTACTCTTTCTTTGGCTTTAGGAGTAGGGTTAAAAGCTCTGGAATAGTGGGAATGGTGAATATAGTCTATAAGAAAAGGTTTCTTTGGATGCACAATGGGTTTCTCTAGTTTGGCAAGGATTTTTAATTAATTTAGTTAATTAACCTTACATAAATAGTGTAGAGAGCTTAATTACATCATCGTTCTAGTTATTTCAAGAATACATGGAAAAATGATGATTAGGTGTGCAGACAAGGTTCTGCGATAGCAGTAGAGGTTTTTGAAGATTGAATTGTTTGTGTGTTGCTTCAATTTGGAGTGGGCAGGGTCTTTAGGTTGAAAATGGGTAGAAAATAGTTGAACAAAGTTCCTAGGTGTTAGAACTTGTTGACAGAGGTGTTTACAATGAAAATCAGTGAAAAGAGTGAAAAGAAGGATTTTTTGGTTTTCAACCAACAATGGTTCAATTTGGGCACGGGATTAACAAACAAATAATGGGCAGTTTCATTTTACGTGGGGAGGTGGTTTATCCAATATCGCACTGCTTTTGGGTGGAGGGTGATATTTTTGAGAGCAAACAATACAATGTGGTGCTGCCACATAGTGAAACAATGATTGGCCAAAACCCCGAATCTCGCATGCTTTTGGGATTTTAAGTGTCGAATGATGGGAGCGCATGATATGGATATGGGCCATCGGATATAGGAGTGTTTGATCGGAGGGCTATCGTGTGACAGAGCTGCGAGGGTGAAGTTGGGATGTGGTTGGCGGGTTCCGGGGATAAATAATGTAGCAAGTTTAATACATTCAAAGGTTTAGTGAGGGTCGAGCAATTATAACATGGAGGGTTAAATACATAAAGTGTGAATGTAGGTTAGGGAATAACTTAGGATAAAGGGGTTTTAGTGGGTTTTTAAGGGAAAAGGGAAATTAATAAAGGGGAGGGTATTATTTGTGATGGGAATGGTTTTCACACTAGGGAAAAGGGGTCTTGGGAAGGGAAAATGGGATGAAATAAGGGGGAAGTGAAAGGAAGGGGAGGGGATATGTTTGCAAGGGGAAATGAAAGGAAATGGTGCTTAGAAATGAAGAAGGGGAAAAAGCATTAGGGAAAGAAAGGTAATGAAGGGATAATGAAGAAGGGGAAAATTAATAAAGGGTTTTGTGAAATGAGGGGAAATTATTGAATAAGCTTTAGTGAATGTACTTTTCCTTTGACAATTCCTCCTGCACATAAAACATAAGATTAAGCATGATGAAGGCGAATTTGAGCTGGCAACCTTGTATATTTCCAAAACTTATTTTTCCTACCCTTTATTTACCCTTCATTTATTGGGTGCATTTGAGCTTGTTGGCCCTTTATTTATTTTTCTTTGATAAGCAAACTATCTAATTATAACCTTATAACTTCTAATGGCTCAGATTAAATTGATGAGCTCATTATTATTCTCTACCTAACTATCGATCTACCAAGATTAAACAGTTTGGCTAGATCTTTATTCTCTATCTATCAACATGAACTCTAGAGCATTAATTAATCAAGATTAAACTATTTGACCATCATGGATTGTGACATTTTTGACAAGCCACACACAATATTATTTTTCAAAGTAAAGTAAAAAGGAGTGGAATTTGAATTTGCACACTTTCATGATCTATTCTTATCTCTTTGTGGGGTTCATATTTTATATCTTTTTTATATTTTTCCTTATTTTGGTCCTTTGATTATTCTTTTAGGACTTCACCCTCTTTACATTTTTTATTTTTAATATGGGAAAACATTTTGCAGAAATCAAAAGTATGTACAATATTACAAGACTAATCATAGTCAATTCAAAATTATGAATTCTATTATTATAGGACCCTAACAACTGATTCACTCCCCCTCTCAATATTAAGCATTGTTTCCAAAAATTGGTATTAGAGTCAGGGTCCCTTCAGGGAAGATTTATCATTTGAAGTTAGATCAAAAGGAAATATGGCTCATCAAAGTTGGCTTACGCCAGAAGGAATCTAATGCAAGATAATTCAATCTCCAAGTCAAATACATTTGATTAGACCTAGGGGTTAGCTATTTGCAAAGGGAGTTGGTTCCCTAATTGTCAATTAGTTGCAATTTTGTACAAATTATATAAAGATTGCAATATTGATGTAATTGGCATGTCATTGTATCTTCTTCTTGCAAGGATGAATGAGTTAGAGATATCTTGTCATAGGTTATATTTGTTGAGAGTATTTTTTGGATCTAGAGGATCCTTAGGAGTTTACTAGTTGAGTGAATTGTGGATAGGAACTAATTCTAGTTTAGGATCCTTTGTATATTTGTAAGCCCAAAAAGGCATTGGAGAAGGGATCAAAGAGAGGAGCAAGATTCAAGAGGGTTAGAGGCCGAGTATGGTCATGAGGGTAATAAGGTCCAATACAATGTAAATTTGGCCAAATGAGGCCCTTCTATAAATTATATGTGTATACACATTCATTAATAGAATAAGTACTCTACTTTGAGTATTAAATGTGTGAAATTGAGGTTCTGTGCATATATATGAATATTTTCCTGTAATCATTGTTAGTCATAGTGATGCAGATTGAACGAAATTAAGCTCAGGAGGGATTTGAGTGTGGAGGGAACCCGCAAGGGTATACAAAGATTACAAATGTTGTGAAGAATATAATTCTTGCTTGAACGAAGCTAGAGTAGAAGAGAGAATCATGGAGGCTATAAAGGGCCAAAAAGAAGCCATAGAGAGGAGTGCATGGAAGGTTAGAGTGATTCCTATGTAGGAGCAGTGTAGCATCAATCAAGGGAGTAAAGAATAATACAACATAATACTCAGTTTTTCTTAATACTGATGAGAGTATTTCAAATGACGAGTGCCAGGGAAACATAACTCAAAGTTATGTTTGAACAAGTTTGTCAAGTTTTATCAACTTATTTTTCTCCCTAGGGTTAGCAGCTTTGAGCTACTATATTTTTGACCATTTTCCTTGAGCCATTAACCACTCTTTGTCCTTGTTTACTTTCCAACAACATGAAGGAAATATTGTAAGTGCGGTTAGAAGCCTCTAGCTGCATGGATTAACCATATTCCATGAGGCCATAATTTATTTCTCTTAGCTTTTTGTGTGTGTCTAGGACTCTTGTTCTAGACACTTATGGTTCTTAGGGGACCAGTTTGACTCATAACCTTATCTTCCCTATTTGAGTTGGCTAGGGTGCATTATCAGAGAAGCCTCTTAACTTCTCTTGTCCATAAGATTCCATATTCATCCTCCTCAGAGTCTCTTTGGTTCTATTTATATTTGGATATCCTAGAGGGTAAGGGTAGAGAGAGAAAGAGAGAGAATTATCTTGAGATGTTGTTATCTTGATTTAGTTTTTGGGAGACACATTTTTCTTTGAGGTCATATTTCTCATAGTGGGGAGACTCTGCCAAACTTTGGAGAGGATATCCAAAGTTGATGGTAAAAATTTTCATCACTGGTTGATGATTAATAAATATATATGTTCCTTTCTCTTCATATCTATATTTTCAGCTATTTGTTCATGTTATTGCTTATGGATTTGAGCTAACAATATTTTGTGGAAGATCACTTATCGTTCTTGTTTGATTGTTCTTTTATGTTGGCCTAGATTGGTAGAGGAAGAGTGAGATATCCTATTTGGAGTAAGAATTCTAGATCAGATTCAAGAGCCTTCACCAATCTTTGAGGAGACCAGGTGTTGGTTCAAAGCCTATAGAATTAGGGAATGCATGATTGATTGTGTGTATGATCATATAGTTGGGAATTGTCTCTTGTATTGGTTTAACCATTCTTTTTCTTGTTTAGTGATCCTAATCTGGGCATAGAGTTACATTGGAACAACTCCTTGTGTGATGAAAAGACACAACAAAACTAGTGCTTTCAATGAGAGTCGAACTCATGACCTACCGCTTGCCAAATGGGTGTTATAATCAACTGAGCTACGTTTTGGTGGCCATGTTCCTTATCTCTTCATGATTGAGCATGTGTATGCCCACCCATGTAATGTTATTTTCCACTCTATAATAGTGAGATATAACCAAGTTCAACTTAACTCATAGATTCGTGAAGGGCCTTGGGTTCGATGTAGAAATTACATGCTCCAACCAAGTGATATTACCTCCTACAATAGATATATTACCTGCACACATCCATCACCAAATAGAGACCATAAATAGCCTTCTATAGATCTATGAGGGCTGTAGGTGTGAGCTCAAATCCTTAGTGTAGGGGCTACATGCACAATTGACAGATTGAGCATATAGATCATGATTTATATTTGTGACTCAGTTTGTAATATATTTTAGTGTTTGGTAACCTTTCTAGATCCATAAGGTTGTGGAGCAATAACTCCTTGTGTGTTAATTTTTCCATAATAGAACTAGTGCTTTTAATGATATTATTTATTTCTTCTTCCCTCTTTCTTTATAAATCTCCTCATTTTTGGTCCAATTCTAGTTCTTGGTGCTCCCCAGGGTTAGTACTTTTGAGATACTATATTGTTGACCATATTCCTTGACCCTTTGCCCGCTCTTTGTCCTAGTTTACTTTCCAGCTACATAGAGGCAAGCCTATGCATGTGGCCATAAGCCTCCAACCGCAGGTATGACCCATCTTCCATGTGAACACAACCAAGTTCTCTTAGTTTTGTGCATTCAACTAAGACTCTTGTTCTAAACACTTATGGTTCCTAGGGGATCAATTTGATTATCTTACCTATTCAAGCTGTCTAGGGTGCATTATTGGAGAAGCTTCTTAGCTTCTTTTAACCCTAAGCATCCATATTCATCCTCCTAAGAGTCTCTTTTGCTCTATTTATATTGGGATATACTAGAGGGTTAGGATAGACAGAGAAAGAGAGAGACTTACCTTGAGATGTTGTTATCTTGATTCAATTTTTGAGAGACAATAAGGCCATAATTCTCATAGTGGGGAGCCTTTGCCAGAATTTGGAGAGGAGAACCAAAGATGATGGTAAGATTTTGTATCATTGGTTTATGATTAATGTAGATATATGTTCCTTTCTCTTCAGATCTATATTGTAGCTATTTGTTCATGTTATTTCTTATTAATTTGAGCTAACAATATTTTGTGGAATATCACTTTTCGTCCTTGTTTGGTTTTTCTTTTGTTCATACCTAGATTGGTAGTGGAAGAGAATTATCTCATGGTTGGAGCAAGAATATTCCACATCAAATTCAATAGCCTTCACCAATCTAGGAGGAGATCATGTGTTGTTTGAAACCTTGTAGAATTAGATAATGCATGATTGATTGCTTATATGATCATATAGTTGTTAACTATCTCTTATATCTATTTAACCATTTGTTTTCATCTCCGATTATCCTAATTTGGGCATAGGGTTATGGAGCAACAACTCCTTGTGTGAGGAAAAATATGCAATAAAATTGGTGCTTTCACACATAAGGAGATATTGCTTCATAACCCTATGACCCTAGCAAGGTTACAAGACAAAAACATAGATGACTAATTCAATCACAGATATAAATCCAAATCCATATGCTCAAGCTATTAATCATGCATGTAGCCCCTATAGTAATGGTTTGATCTCACACCTGCAACCATCACATATTGGTGAAAGGTGTTGGGTTTGATGTATAATGTCTTTGGTCCAACCAAGAGATCTTGCCTCTTGTAATAGATCTACTATCTACACACATGCATCACCAAACATAGACTGTAAATAGCCTTCCACATAAGATTGTTAGGTCAAATAAAGATTAAGATGTATTGTTGGGCCACTAATTTGTCATTATTATTATCACTTTTTAACATCTATTTCATCCATTTCTATCATTCTTTTTCACGTTATTTATCATAATTTATCATATAATTCCATTTTATAATTATTTATGATCTTATGGATAAATACTATTTTTCTCCTTTATTTTTAATAAATTGATGATTATTATGCATGATTTTACCAATGATGGTTTACTAATGGATTTGTTGTAACATCACTCATGATTTTAGCCTCCAAGATCTTTTCTAAATTGCAAATTTGATCTCCAACTCACAATTAAATATTCCAACTCAAAAATTCACTGGAATAAGAAGTGAAAATTTTGCATTGGACATTTCGAACAAATGAAGGAGACTCTAGAAAATCCAAAACATGGGTTTTGTCCATAATAGACCGAATTAGTTTTGTGATGAGTTGTTTTCCTAAGTAAATTTGATAGATTGTCTCATGAAATTTAAAAAACATGTTTCTATTGGAGATGTACCTCTAGATTTACTTTCATTTGGCTTTGGAATCACTCAAATTTGATGAGAAATGAAGAAGTTATGATTAAAACACTGCAGGTTAGCATGATTGGCCACTGCTCTCCCGCAGGTAATAAATTAATTTTACTTTGTTATTTTTTCTATGGATTTTTTTTATAGAGTAACTACTTGTTTTTTTTTTTGCATAATTCTTGGATTAGGGGAGCCCGATCACCTCTCATTCTCCATGATTTAATGTTTTACTGCAGATAGACACTCATTTTTTTGCAGATCTTAGGAGAATAAAGAAGGTCAATTTATGAATGAGTGATTCTTGAAATAAATTTTAATTAAACAAGGGCATTTCATCCACTTCATTACCTAACATATTCATGACAGAAGAAATGGAAAATGGATTTCTATTTAAAGATTCATGTCACTATTGCCAAAACATTTTTCCAATAGATCATTTTTTTCCATTAACAAATTGATATTCCCTTAGGAAATAACATCATAGGTGTTGTAACTTAATTAATTTATTTTCTACTGTTTTCAAATAAAGTGTTGTTTCTTTCCTGATTTCTCTTATGTTTTTGTGTTTCAGGTGTTTCTTCCTTCAAAGTTATAGTTTATGCTCCGTAGGTGATTGAAAAACACTTTTGCGTGTTTTATTTTTGTTGTTCAAATGATTGAATGATTGATGTTCAATCAATTGAATAACACTTTTGCGAGTTTTACTTTTGTTGTTCAAATGGTTGAATGATTGTTGTTCGATAAATTGAACAACACTTTCGCGTGTTTTATTTTTGTTGTTCAAATGATTGAACGATTGTTGTTCAATCGATTAAACAACACTTTTGCGTGCTTTATTTTGTTGTTCAAATGATTGAACGATTGTTGTTCAATCGATTGAATAACACTTTTGCGTGTTTTATTTTTGTTGTTCAAATGATTGAACAATTGATGTTCAATTATTTGAATAACACTTTTGCGTGTTTTATTTTTGTTGTTCAATCAATTGAACAACACTTTTGCATGTTTTAATTTTGTTATTCAAATGATTGAACGATTGATGTTCAATCAATATTACAACACTTTTGCATGTTTTATTTTTGCTATTCAAATGATTGAATGATTGTTGTTAAATCAATTGAACAACACTTTTGTGTGTTTTATTTTTCATGTTCAAATGATTGAACGATTGTTGTTCAATCAATTGAACATTTTTGTGTGTTTTATTTTTGCTGTTCAAATGACTGAATGATAGTTGTTCAATTAATTGAACAACACTTTTGCGTGTTTTATTTTTGTTGTTCAAATGATTGAACAATTGTTGTTCAATCGATTGAACAACACTTTTACATGTTTTATTTTTGTTGTTCAAATGATTGAATGGTTACTGCTCAATCGATTGAACAACACTTTTGTGTGTTAAATTTATTTCTGTTGTTCAAATGATTGAACAATAATGATTGAAACATTATTCTTCAATCAATTGAACAACATTTTTGCGTGTTTTATTTTTATTGTTCAAATGATTGAATGATTGTTGTTCAATCCATTGAACATCACTTGTGATGTTTAAAGGATTGAACGATTTTTGTTCAATCGATTAAACAACCTTTTGTGTTTTTTATTTTTGTTGTTCAAACGATTGAATGATTGATGTTCAATTGGTTGAACAACACTTTTGCATGTTTTATTTTTGTTGTTTAAATGATTGAACAATTGATGTTCAATCAATTGAACAACACTTTTGCGTGTTTTATTTCTATTTAAAAGATTGAATGATTGCTATTCAATTAATTGAACAACACTTCTGTGTGTTTTATTTTTGTTGTTCAAATGATTGAACGATTGTTGTTCAATCAATTGAACAACACTTTTGCTAGTTTTATTTTTGTTGTTCAAATGACTGAACGATTTTTGTTAAATCGATTGAACAACACTTTCACATGTTTTATTATTGTTGTTCAAACGATTGCTATTCAATCGACTGAACAACACTTTTGCATGTTTTATTTTTGTTGTTCAAATGATTGAGCAACACTTTTGTGTGTTTTATGTTTGTTGTTCAAATGATTGAACAATTATTGTTCAATCGATTGAACAAAACTTTTGTATTTTTTATTTTTTGTTGTTCAAACGATTGAACAATTGTTGTTCAATCGATTGAACAACACTTTTGCATGTTTTATTTTTGTTGTTCAAACAATTGAACGGTTGTTGTTCATTCGATTGAACAACACTCCTGTGATTTTTGACTCTTGCTTTTTAAACGATTGAACAATTGTTGTTCAATCGATTGAAAAACACCTTTGCATGTTTTTCTGTTCGATTTTTCTATTCAAATCGATTGAACGATTACTGTTCAATCAGTTGAACAAGACTTTTTGCGCTTTTGTAGGAGTAACTATGATTTCTCTTTACTGTTTCATCGCCAGTCATTTTGTCATTTTTCTTTCTCTTTTATGTTTTGAATAAAAAACCATCTGGTTGGATTTGTGCCTAAGACAAAGAAAAATAGTAATATTAATACCATTATGACTTATAAAACCTTTTGATGGTCATCTTTATTCCGAAGCTGACATGGTGCACCTATATAATGATTGGTTGAATATCTTCTCTTTAGACACATCATAAAATGATTTATTATTCTAATACCATGCTAGTTTATCTTTTACACTTTCAAATGGATAAATCCCTTTGATATGATGATATGGGGGGAAGCATAACTTTCATTGGCATTTTTTTACTTCTTACACCATCCCTGACTCTTAAGGAGCAAATGAGCCTCCCTATCATTGCAATAAAAGCATTCAAATATGAAAATATGAAAATTGTACAAGAATTGTCTTAAAGAGGATAGGGGGTCTCATCGTGAGCCAGCCTACCATGATCATAAGGGTGTAACAGGTGAAATTTCATTATGGCCACCACACCAAGGTAATGACCTTCTTGATAGTTAAAACAATCAGAAGAACAATGAGTCTCATCATGAGCCAGCCTGATCACTTTGTTATATCCTAGTGAATAGCACTATGATTATCTAGTTACCATGCCAGCATAGTGGTTTTTTTATAGCAATATAAAATAGAAAACCATCTAAATACTAAATGGAGGACTCTAGCTCATTTTTGGGGTTAAGAAGAAACCTTGTCGAGGCTATGAGTGCCTGTTGGTAGCAGTGGCTCTTCTTATGGTATTGAAGTACTATGCTACACTGCCAAATACTCTCTATCCTATTAGCCCCTATGGATTCATTTCTAAAGGAGAATTTACCATTTGAACAACATTTCTAATTCAATTAGCCAACATGCATGGTAAACTATATCTTTATATGCATTATATCATTATTGTCCAATAACTCTACCACTAGTCATTAGCATTTATTGCCAGCCATACGTTCATCAGTTTTCCACATAAGGTAAATATCTATTTACATAATGATATAATATCTATTTTATTCTTTTTTTTTGGGCATTTCAAATATTTTGATGTGTAATGCTTTGATTGCCTTTGTTGTATTTTACATTGCTTTTATTTCATTGGTCGCTGTTATTTATGAATCCTCAATGTCCTTTCCCTTTTTCTTATGTTTTATGGTCATGGATTCCCTTTTTTGATTTGAGGGGGGAATATATGCATTATGGGATAGTGTGTGTAATAATTATCGAACTCCACCATAACTTGTCGATTTGACAAAATATTATTATTGTATTTATACAAGAGTTTTTTCTAATTGAAATTTTTGCACGCGACTTATCTGTTGTTATTCAAAACTAAAATTGTGGATTCAAGAAAAATGCATATAGAGTAGTGAATTGTTTATAGGAGAACAACAAGTATGGGGGCCAACTCTATTAGCAGCGAGTCCACACTATTGCAACTAACAGAAGAGGCTTGAGCAACTCGCATATAGGATGTGTTTGCATGGCTTCCACCTTTCGCATCACTTCCAGCATCATCTCAGCCTACATCAACTTCAACAAATACCAGTCCATATATGTCATTCCACATTTTTCCCGAGGTAAAACTTGAGGTAAATTTTCATAAGTTTATGATTTTTCATTTTTCAGAGACAAAAGCTTTCAGTTTAGGGGAGTGTTACGTTCATGCATTTATTTATTATGATCATGCCATCATCCACCGATCTCCTTATTCATTCTCTAAACCTCTCTTATTCCATGTTGTTTTAAACCAAGCATAGATTTCAACCACAATTGTAGCAACCACCTCAATTTGTTTTCTAGTATTACATGAGGGCATGCTAATTCTCCAGTTTGGGGGAGGAATTGCTACACATGATGGTTTTTTTCTATTTTTTTTCTCATTTAAGGCATACAATTTCATTTTTATACAGTGCATAAATTGATTTGTGCATACCTTTAAAACTATGAACTGAATTATTTTTATTTTTGGACAAAAAAGAGGTATCATTAAAATACACCAACCTAGAAAAGTTCAAGTTAAATTAGTTTGTAAAATTTCAGAAATCACGCACTACACCTACAACCATTTTTCTTATATCTTATGCTCCGTGCATCAAAATGATATGATTTTTGGAGCATTAGTCTTGCCAAATTTCAGCAAAATCTGGTTTGTAGTTTTTGAAAAAATGGTTAATAAAGTTTGTCGTTACTTGTATCATATTTTGCAGAAACTTCATATACATATAGTTGAAATTCAATGTCAAAATTGTTATGCCTTCATCAACATTGTTAAAATTAAATATTCATTATTTGAAGAAGAACTCATTTGTTCCATCAATTTCATCAGTTGGGATGAACATTTTTGTATCATATCTTGGTTAATACAAAGGCTTTGGATTGCACGAAGACATGCAACATATTGAGTTTGGGGGTATGTTGGGCCACTAAATTTTCATTATTATTATAACCTTTTAATGTCTATTTCATCAATTTCTACCATTCTCTTTGACGTCATTTATCATAATTTATCATATAATTCCATTTTATAATTATTTATGCTCTTACGGATAAATACTAATTTTCTCCTTTATTTTTAATAAATTGATGATTATTATGCATGATTTTACCAATGATGGTTTACTAATGGATTTTTTGTAACATCACTCATGATTTTAGCCTCCAAGATCTTTTCCAAATTACAAATTTGATCTCCAACTCACAATTAAATTGCAACTCATAAATTCGCTGGAACAAGAAGTAGCAGTTTTACATTAGACGTTTTGGACAAATGAAGGAGAATCTAGAAAATCCGAAACATGGGTTTTGTCCAGAACGGACTGAATTAGTTTGTGATGAGTAATTTTCCAAAATTTAGTCGATATTAAGAGAAACCGCGGGTTCTTCAAATACAATTTTCTCTTATTTGTTGTTGAGATCGTTTTCCAAATTATTCCAATTGCAATACCAAATTTGACTTGTTCCTGCTGAATGTTGATGGAAAGATCTTTCAAATATGATCTTGCTGATCAATTTGTAATCAACTTTTTTGTAACTTCCCTTTTCTCTCTGTGTATTTAAATGAAAACAGAGATCAAATAGAGAAGGATGAGGATAATATGAGGATAATTAGAGGATAATTGGGGGGATAATGGAAGGATATTTAGGAGATAAGAGGTGGACAATTATTATATAGGATGTAGGAGAATAGATAATTGATGAGAGATGAGAGATGAGAGATGAAAAATTGTGGAATTTCAGGCAATGCTAAGAACTTCATTTTGTTGTAATAGTTTATCAGAGATCTTTTAATGAAGGATTTATCCATTGAGTTCTACATCTATTATTTATAATCTAATCTGAGTCACTTCTCAAGGTGAAACTGAGTCTTTGGCAGTTGGGCACACTACCTTGGACGAGGTGCTGCCTTGAACACGTAAATTAGTTTACTTATGTGATTGTTTATTTGAATTCCAATTGTCATTCCTTAAAGTAGATTTCATTTCTTTGAACTAATTTGTTGTTTGCTGCATTTTCCATGTTTTTTATCTCATCCAATTTCTAGATTTCATTTAGTTTGCTTGTCTAGAATAGCATTTGAATTCTATTGAGTGTAATAGATTAAATTTCCAATTCAGCAATGTGTGGCTTAATCTAGCAATGATTCAGGTTGTGTGATTAACATAATTATGTTTCCTGTCATTTACTTTCTTCTTTTTAATTTTAGTTTTATTATTCAAGTCTTACATTTTATTTCTTATTGAGTGACCTTGATAGTATAGAGTAAAATCATATATAACCAGTGTTAGTTGTTGGTATTTTTATGCATATATTTGGTCGATTGCTTGAAATAAAAAGACTCTCCTCGGGTTGATAATTAATGTCTAGGAGATTAGTTGTTTTATTCATTTATTAAGCAATTAATTTTACCCTACATGTATAATCAACTATCAACATAAATTTACGGGAGAGGGAACATGTAATTTCATTAACCATAAACAAAATGGTACAATTGTACCTTCAACAAGTGAGATCCTCCCAAAAATATCAAAATATCATAGCCACCAACAAATATAATGTCGATCTATTTCACAATATACATGAGTAGGATTGTGGATACATAATAGACAATGAGGTGTCCGAAAGTAGTCCTCAAAGTGCATAAATGATACCGAACTCCAACATAGCATAGGTAGGGTGTCATATAAGAGTGAGATGTCCCTAACATGGGGTCTTTGACATAGCCTGATGGTATGAAACTACGACATGTTAATAGGTGAACTATGTTGAGCATGATAGAAACTGTTTGATTAGTGGTCAATTAGGTGTATCATTAACAAATGCAAGGGAGCCCACCAATTATGAAAATGGAATGTAAGGTACCTAGTGCTCTCCACTAAGTGTGAGCAAATGAGCTGGTGTCTAACACTCAATGAATCGATTGATCATGCTTTAATGATGTAAACCCACTACCGATTGCGTGGAAACCTACCATAAAGGTCTACAAGCTCCAAGGTACTACTAATTCCTAGATCAAACTCCTGGATAATGAGCTGAGGTCAAAAAGAAAAGATCCATCAGAAGAGGGCCTTGATGTATACCCCATCAATCGAAATGGAACAAACCAGGATGATGTAGTGCATGGATGAAGTCATGAAGTGATGAAGTGCAACTGATGAAGGAATAGCCAACTCAAAAAGGTCAACAAGAAATTGCAGATTTCTTACACAAGCTAAGACTTCCCTTGAACATATAGCAACATGACATAAAAGGGACTTGGAAGCACGACTAATGAGCACCATGTGATATTGTGTAAAAACATAAGAGTTATTGAAGAATGATCCATATGATTGGAAGAGTAACCATCCATAAGAGTACTAAGACTCATATGTATGGTATAGATCCTAGGAAATCTAAAACCCAACTATGGGATAATGATGTAGAAAGGTGCCATGTTCAAAGGTGATGTGACTGATGCTGCCATTTTGATGACTAAAAAATATATATATGTTCCATTGCATTTTCTCTTCTTAGTCTCCATCATGGTTTAGTAAGCATGAAAGAGAAGAAAAGTATGCTCAATAGGTTCCTTTTTCATAAATTTATCCCCCCAAACCCATAAAATAGATAAATAATACAAGGGAGAACCTTCTAGCCATAGTAGACTAGAGTATTCATTTTTAATAACTAGTCTACTTAGTCTTGAAAATGGTAAAAATTATACTGAATAGAATTCTCTTTAGGTACCTTAATGAGCATGAAGGAGAAAATTTCACTCAATAATATTTTCTAAATTAAGTAGTTTGAAAAGATCTTAAAAGAAACTCCTCCTAGAGGAACAAGTGGTATAAAGAGTAGCAACTAGTTCCAGTCATGGTGAAACTACTCAAAACACATATGAAGAGGTCAAGAGGCTAGCTAATAGGATCACTCATCACAACGGTTCCTCCAAGAAAGGGTAAAGACCAAGTGAAAGTGAATCGTAGGTTAAGCAGATGATGACGATGGAATGGATAAACTGAGGCTCATTGTGCAAAAATAGGTTGATAAAAAGTGGAAATCACAAGGGATAAAAGTGTTGGAATTCTCATGGGGGTGTGGTGAGAAAGTGACGAAGAAGAGGACATGAGGTTCATATTTTAGGTCATGGTGGGTCAGAAGGAGGGATTCTGAAAGGTGAATAAAATTGACAACAAGGATACCAAGATGACAAAAGGGTGCTAGACTAGGGAATCCATGAGCAAGTAGGATCTACTACCAAGCTACAATGTGCGTAAAGAGGAGTGGCTAATGTCACAACTCAACAGGGTCAAACCTGAGGCATTATGGCACTAATGGTAAAAAATGCAAAGAAGACAACAAACGTGACCTACTCCT
Source organism: Pinus taeda (assembly GCA_000404065.3). Lineage (NCBI taxonomy): Eukaryota > Viridiplantae > Streptophyta > Pinopsida > Pinales > Pinaceae > Pinus > Pinus taeda. Next base: position 202,412 of record APFE030357450.1, on the reverse strand, counting down.
ATATGCCAGTAAGAATAGTGTACCTCAGGCCCATTGTTGGAAATGGAATTGTCGAAAGGGACACTAGTGAAAAGAAAACTCCTCATACTCCTACAAGAAGTGATTAGAAAAATACTATAGGGAAAAACTCACAAGCCCACAAATTTAAAAAGGGAATATTCTATGAGATTCCACAAAGTTTTAAAAGAATACAGTACCTCCTCTTTTTTTCATTGTGAGTTGGATAATATAGAAGAAGAGAGTTCCAAATAATTATGGACCAAGGGCAAGGAGGAGCAAGAATAGCAAAACAAGGGTCATCCCAAACAAGGCAAGTCTATTTTGTCCTCTTTGTTGTCGATATGCGTGCAAGTTTCTCATGGTCATGGTAGTTTTTTAGGGGAAAAAATCATGTTAAGAAATATTTTAGCTGCACAAAAGGGAAAAAGTAAATTTTGTTTAGGAGGCTTGAGTCACATGGCTACCATATTTTCATGCTTGGCTGGAGCTGAAAATATCACATTTCAAATGTGAAGCTGAACAATTTTTTTTTTATGTTTTTTCTTTTGTTTTCCCAAAATCGTGTTGTATTATGGTTTCACAATTACAAATATAGTTTTTGATTGCAACCATGCTCATGAAGAATATGTAATTTTTTGGGTGCAGGAGGAACCATGGTTGAATGGAGGGAAAGTGAGAATGGGCCTAATGGCATGCAAGTTATTTCTCATCAACCAACCCTATATGCCATTAGAGATCTTGGGTTATTAAATTTCTTTATGATTATTCACATTACCAATCAATCCTTTATACTTAGACAAATCATTCAGTGGTGGGATATAGATACCCAAAAATTCATAGTAGGGCTAGATTGATTTTCTCTACGGTTGGATGAGATATACTTCCTTGTAGGTTTATCAAGGTGGGGAGTTGTAGTTATGTTGGCTAGGGCAAGAAGCAGAAGTGAAGAAACAATGATAGGTTATATACAATAGTATTATAGAGAAGGCACATGATTTTATGGGGAGAAAATTTGTATTGAGACCATTGAGGACATCACAATACATACCATAGCATAGACCATTACTCAAGTAGCAAGGAGAAAAGAACCCCATGCAGTGACCAGATCACATTTGGAGTTAGTGATTCAGTGTATGGTGTCCACCTTATTCAACTAGTGTGAGGGTATCCTAGCCAATGTCAAAGTCCAACTAACCAAGATAAAGAGAGGAAGGATAAAAAACTTTGGCTATGGGAGTTTTCTAGTTTTAGTTTTCTTGGAGAAGGTCCCGACCATGAGGCCAATGTTAGTAGACTATGAGGTGTATCCACCGATGATAGAGCCTCAGATGATGAAATGGTGTAACCTCATGATGAGGCAAGAGGGTGTGCACAATGGAGATTGGTTCTCGACACAATAATTCAAATGGTTTAGGGAAACACCATTAGTAGTGGATGACTACCCATATGACGGGGTAGATTTCTAGGGTGATTCTAATATGGTCTTGCTCTCGGGAATGCAGTGGGGTGATATAGCTAAATTATTTTTGTTTTATATTTTTTATATATTTTTATTTATAGAATGCTTCTTTTTTTGTATGGGTAAAAGGTTACTAGTGTGTTCTAAATATGGTATGCATATATTGTGCCAACACAACCTGAAGGTTATTATCCACTAAGGAGGGGTACAACTAGCCCAAGCTCAATGGACACAGGATGTGGTCAGAGAAGAGGACAAGAATGAGGAGTTGTGAGAGTTCACTTGCAGTGTCAAGGGTTTGACATTAGGGGTTTCTCCCAGGAGCATCATAGAGATTCCTCAACACATGCAAATACATACAGTAGGAGTAACTTCATCTTGTCTTTGAGGTCTCCTCTGATATATTTTGAATGCAATGTTATGTTACCATGAATGCCATTGAGCAAGGATAATAGTCTTCCTAGGGTTTTGTTTTTGATGTTGCTGCATATGTATGGCATGATGGTGAGGGTCTCTAATGCCCAAATTTTGAACTATGTACACAAACTATATGATAATATAATAAAATGATGGTTTCTATGATGTGTTTGCTTTAAAATGCTGTGGACTTTAGCTAGTGAATTGTCTTATCATATGAATGGTTAAAACATTAATGTGACAAATTCCAATCTAACACATAAATAGCTAATGAATAAACCAATGTTTTTTACTCTAGAGGAATATGAACATAAGAAACGTAATCAAATAATTTTTCCAAGAGATGTACCCTCAAAAAGTAACGTAAAATGGTAGGATTCCTTACAAAATAGAAACGAATGAGCTAAGATACTACAAGTTGGGAGTTAAGCTGAACAACTAAGTGGTGTATACCAAGGTGATTAGCCTTGGTTAAGATCTTGATAACAGAATTATATTCTACTACATTCTTTGAAACTGGGAAAAGAAAAATACCCCATGAACTCACAAGCTCATTAGTGGGTGAGGAGATGATCCAAGTAGTAGAAGCAATGTTCGAAGTGTAACAACTTGCACCATTTGCAAATCCTAGATAATGGAGTGAGGGTGTTGAATTCTATCAAACAAAGATCAGACACATGAATCACGCAAAAAAATGAGGGAAAACAAAGAAAAAAATAGAGAAACCAATCACACTCACACCTATATAAAATATGTACAAGTGACAATGTAAAGAAACTAAGCATAGTAGCATTTTAGATAGATCCTACTATGTGGCTAAGACAATGGATTCGAATCACAATTGACTAACTCATAGGCCCCTTTCTTGAGAACAAGTTTAACAATGTAGGGACCATGCCATAGGGTTTCAAGCTTATTGGCTCCTAACATATCATGGTTTTGATCATAGACCAAAAGTAGGTCACCATTGGAAAAGATACAAGGTCGAACAAATTTATCATATTGGGCCTTCATGCATTTCTTATGAGTTTTGTTATTAACCAAGGCAAAAAGGCATTGTAAATCTAAATGAGAAATTTGTAAGAGACGTTCCTCCATGGTCAAAGTGTCAAGAAGCAGTTCCACAACTAGTTGAAGTGAAGAGATTTCACACTGAATAGGATGAACAAACTCTAAACCATACACATTTTGGAAAGGAGTAAAGCTTGTAGCAGATTTAGCTGAGGTTTGATATGCCCATAATGCATAAAAGAGCATAAGGTTCCAATTTGACTTGTGATTCCCAACCATCCATTGTAACATAGTTTTCAAGGTTAGATTGACAACCTTGACTTGACTGTTAGTCTAAGGATAATAGGGGGTTGAGTGTTCATGATGAAAATCTACCTGCTAGTTCCTACATTATATGACTTTCAAAATGTTGACCATGATTAATCACAATTTGTTTAGGCACACAAAACTAATAAATGACATGATTGAATACAAATAGGGCTACATTGCCATTGTTGTTGGATGGTGTAGGCATAGCCTCCGCCCACTTAGTGAAATAGTCAACAACCACAATGATGTAGTGATCACCGTGAGATGAGGGTGGGTTACTGTTGAAGCCTCAAAGTTTATTGCAACAACATGGGGAGATGAACACCTGATCTGGACCTTAAAGCAACTCTTTTTCCATTTGGAATTATGGTTCTGACTGGTTCAGCTAGGTCGAGTTACATTCTCTCAATCTTCAAAATGGCTTATAATATGAATTTCATCCACCAATGGAGAAGAGACATCATATCAAACCTCTTGTTTATCATGCAAGAAAGTGATCCCCAAGCTGATCTAGGGCTCAACCAAGCCACAATTAAGGTTTTCCTCTTTAAGAAGAGGACTTATAAAAATGTAAAACTAAATCTAAAAGCAAACTTATTCTATAATGCAAGCAAAAGGAACTAAATCCTAATCATATCTCAATTAAGCAGATATAGATCTAACACAATTGAGAGAAAGATATTTAAATGATTGGGATTTACATATGTCTGGCTTATAATGAATATAAAGCTAACGAAGTAGTTCAATTAACTGAAATTATGTATACCAAAACATATTCTATTGAGAGAACTCTTAACTAAAATAATAACCAACGAAATTTAGGAAGAAGTTCACAAAACAATATTGATTGTTTAATCAGTAATTCGAATAATTAAACAATAATATGAGGAAGTAGTTCACACCATATGACTATTTGTTAAACTAGTATTAAAAAGATAGAATTCTAAGTAAATAGTTACTCAGAAATCAGAATTCAACCCATAAGAGCAGAGATAAATAATAACTTATGGTTGAGACAAATTACTCATACAAAAAATAGTGCACAAATATGAATAAAATGACACATTCTTGCCATCATAAAATGAAACTAGTATTTAAAACAGTAGTATTAAAAGTACCAATTTATTCAATCCATATCTCTGGCTCTAGTCTCCAACAATCCTTTAGATTGCTTGAACTTCTATTGTTACAACAAGAGTTGTAGAAGTGCAAACTCTTCCCATCATACATAATTCAGAATGTAAAAGAAAAATCCTCAGTAATCCCCAGATATCAGATTTTCTCTCCTTCCACCTACAACTCTAAATTCCTATTACAGAAGTTCTTTTAGAATTCCAGAATTGCAAAGGAGAGGAGCCCTTATTACATTCTACAATTTGCTATTTAAAATAGTTTCAAAAGAATTCTTAACAAGAAATTTTGTTGAAGAAGAAATCTATTTAATTAATTTTCATTGGCTCAAAATTCTATTCTTCTATTGTCGAAGTCTTCTCATTAATTGATATTCTTTTCTCTCAACAGTTTTTCTGCAAAAAAAATCAAAACAAAATTAAAATACAAAAATAAAATGAAAATGTTAAATCTGGAATTAAAAGAAATCCAATCAAATTCAATTAAATAAATAATTGAAAAGGAAATATGACAATTCTATTGATGCCTATGATGATTTAATTGGCCAAGGAGATGATTGACAAATGAGTCTGCACTCAAAAGAAGTCGTGGGTAAATGAGAATGTAAAAAATAAAACTTAGAAAATTGATTTTGTTAAAAATTTGGAGCCTAATATTCTGTTGGATTTTAGACCCAATAAATGATCAAGTCTGGAAATGTAACCACTTCAGAAATATTCTACACAATTTTATCTTTCCAATGAGCCATTGTGGGCCTCATTTGGCCATGTAATACTCTATTTATGAGCTTTCAAAGTTGGTGTATTAGAATTGCTTGAATTCTGGAATTTCAGTTGCGTGGGCTAAAAATCAGAATTTTTAATTAAATTTTAATCCTATTCTGATTTTTAATTAAATTTTAATCCTAACTTAGAATGCTAATATTAATTAATTAATTGTAATTATGTTATTAGTTTATTAGAATTTTAATTAAACAAGATTAAACAAAATTTATTATTAAATATTATTATATAAATATTTATATTATAATCTGAATTATATTATAATTATAATATAAATGATTATAATATTATATTATATTTTAATATTATAAACGAACCATTAGAATCAATCACACCCCATTAATCACACAAACTATTAGAATCAACCCTACTCCATTAATCACACAAACCATTAGAATTAACCCATTTCAAATACAAACCATTTACGTAGCCATAAATGAGGAGGGTGAGTGGAGGAATTAATGAAGAGAGGATGGAGAGATAAGGAAGGTGAGTGGAATAGTGAGGTGGAGGGTGGGTGAGGTCATGATGATGTGAGGGTGAGTGAGGTGGAGGAGTCGGGAGGTATAAGGAGGTTGACCAAAAGTTTATGATAAATTTTTTTAACCCATCACATTTTTCTGATCACATTTGCAGGTTTTTTAAAATGAGCGACTTATGAAATTTGTTTTATGCGATTATGCGATATCACAATCTCAATATCGCATCACAAATTTTATTTCAATGATTTTAAGTTTCGGGATTTTGGAAGGGAGGATTTGATGAGAAGTGGGACTCGCGTGAATTAATGATACTACAAATTGGACTTCAACCATTTTGCAATTTTGAGGTTTTATTTTCGCAATTTGTTTTAAAATAGAAAATTGGAGTAAATTACCAAAATCTCAAAATGTGTTGTCATCCATTGTACAATTTAGCTAGGTCATTTTGTAGGATCGTTAGTGAAAAATGTAAGAATTAGTAAAAAAATAACAAAGTGTTAATATTCATAATGAATGACTATTTTAATTGCAAAATTTTAAATATCATACATTTACAAACATTTTTTAGTCCAGGCGAGAAAATGATCAACTTCAAAGGAGTGTTATTTACAAACTGGTTAACCAAATGAGTTGAAACAAGTATTGATGGAATGCTTGTGAAAAGTCAGATTCAATGAAACAATCAAAATAAGAATCCAATTAAAATGAAAAATGACAAAATTGTAAGAAATTTAACTAAAATGAAAATCATAAAAGATGCTTAGCCAAATATTAATTGAAAGGGTTCCCATTATTTGAGTTAATAAGTCAAAAATCACGAGTGTTGGGTTTTCCCTACAATAGTTACATAACATGAAATCAATGCCCCACTACACAATAGGGTCGATAAAAACCATAGGATGTAAAGGGGTGGAATGCACACACATTTTGCAACAGAAGATTTGGTATGGATGACACTTTTAGACAACAAATATGAAATATTTAAAGAGTGAAGATCAAAAGTACCTAGTGTGAAAGATATTATGAGCAGTGGTAAGCCCAAAGAGATGACCACCACATGCCCTAGCATGGAAATAATTTAAGACTCATTCAACTTCTTTATGAGTAAGGCATTGACATAATACAATGTCAACACTGTGATGATAGAAAGTATAATTGATAATAAGATAGTTTTGATACTAATGATGTATTCACCAATGATCATCATGAGAGAGTTCAGGCCAAAAATGTTGAGTTTGGAGATACAAAAGAGTGTCTTCGTACCAAGGATTAGAAATGCTAAAGAGGAACAAGGATTCATTAGTCTGAGGAAACTCAATAAGAAACTCTACGAAAGCTAGGGATTTATTAGATTTAGCAATGGAAAACTATAAATCAAAATCCTAAAGGATAAAAATCTAGTTGGAATACTTACCCTAATGATCTAATAGCTAAGGATATGTTTCATGGGGTTGGATTCAGAAATAACCATAATACCCCTAGTGAAAATTCCATGTAATAAAACTTAATAAAGGAAAAGTAATAACCACAGTTGATAGGACACTTATTCCAAGTTGAATGTTGGGAAAGACATCCTAGTGTGGGTGTTCATTTGGTTATCAATGTCTAAGGAAATTGGCAAAGGAAATGGCTAAGGCTTTGGAAAGGAAAATGGCATTTTTAGCACATTTAGTTAAAAAAATAATGGAAATTAGGATAAAAGGGAGGTGAAAGGTCACAGGTTTCATGTGAGGAAGAAAATGAAGAAAATATAGGCCTCATTCATAAGAAGGCTTCTAAGAATCAGTAGGTAACCTTTTGTCAGTTCAGTTTTGGAGCTCTCTCATTATTCTCTCTGTCTCTCATACTATTGGATACGTAGAGTTTTCTTGGAGCACTCTTAGAGGGCGTGGCATACTTGGATTTTTGGAGCAAGAAGGAAAAGAAAGAGTAGGAAAGTGCAAGAGGACATCAAGATCAACAACTACAATGGATTTTTTTACAGGTACCAAGTTTCATGTATGTTTTCCTCACTATTTTTTGAATGCATGGCATATGTGTGTGGTTTATTGGTCATGATCTATCACTATCATGGAGGGTTTCCAGGATTGATAATGGATTTCCTAGCCTTTCCATTTCATAGATAGCCATGGAGATTGTGGGTTTATTTCCTTCTTTTTTGTTGGTTGGTTCTCATGTTTCCTTAGCTTGGGTTGATTTACTAGTTCATAGAGCCTTGGTTGGGCAAACACTCTGCATCCCTGTAACAACTTGGGTTGAGTTACTGGTCCAGTAGCCTTGGTTGGCAAATGCTCTGGAGCCTTTGGTGGGTTGAGTTACTAGTCTTGGAGCCTTGGTTGGACAAAAGCTCTCGAGCTCAGTGGTAGTTGTGGGTTGAGTTACTAGTCTTGGAGCCTTGGTTGGAACAAATGCTCTAGAGCCCTGGAAGGATTAGATAGAGACCAATCTGATGATGGTTTTGTGAGTCTGACCATGAGGTGGAATCAATGTTTTATGGGTTGAGGTGGATGGAATTTGGAAGCCCTAAATGGTTTTGGATTAATGTGTTCTTTGGCATCCCATATTAATACTTAGAATATGGCACAGGGGTGAATAGCTAAAGCAAGATTTGGGTCAGCCATTCTATAGTCGGGTGGAATGTGGAAGTCCCATCCCAGGTTTGGATTCTTCAACATTAATATGAGGTTATTTCTCATTATATTTCTATGAGTATTATACTGGGTTATATGTGGATCATATGCAGTTGTGATTTCATTGGTAATTTTGTTGCTCTTATGTTGATTATTTATATGTTTTATGATAGTAGCTATGTATGGCTATCATCATGTTTTTACTTGTAAATGGATGAACAATGTATCTATGACCTAATCGTTGAAGTGATAGCTAATGTGTTAAGTCATCAACGTCTCTTAGCAATTCACAGCTAAGTATGAGACCCGTATGCTCATATATGTTATTTACACTTGTAGATTACATATTCATAGTATGTTTGATGAAATTCCTATCATGGATAGTATGGGTCTAGTCAACCTCTTATTCAAGTAATTTTAGTTGTACTGTCATTTCCTTGTTATATTACTATTCTGAAGGTTTCATTTAATTCTTGTCAGTGACCTAGGCTCTGGGCTTGAAAAAGTGGCTGAAAACATAGGGACACTGGCACAACACTAAGTAAAATAGTCACTCGACGCTGGTATGCCTATAGAATGGGAGTGTCCAGAGCCTCCTGGACATTGGAAAGCCTATAGCATGGGACCGTCAGGGGGTCAAGTGGTCCAAAATGTCAGTGGGATTGAGGGGTTGGTTGGTAAAAAGGTTGGGCTAATTCATGAGGGTCCTAATGTTGATGTTGAATGTTTGTATGGTGTGTTACAGTTGGTTCCACTTCCTTAACGAAACTTAGGAGGTTGACTCATATCATAGTAGCTTCTCATTGCAGGTTTACCCCAACTGGCTGATTTCTTGGGTAGATGTGGGAAGAGGGTGTTATAGAGTGGTATCAGAGCATAGTTCACCCCTCTTAATGGATGGGTTGTGTATTTTGTTCATGCATTCATGTTGGCTGCATGTGTGTCTCTTATGCTTGTATTTCATGTGCTTGTTGCATTTGCATTGTGTTGATCATGGTTGTAATGATGTTGCCATGTGGAAGTTGATGTTGTTATTGTGGAGTGCATCGTCATGAGTGTCTGACTGATTACATGTTGTTAAATGTCACTTACATGTATCATTTTGTTTGCTTGGTTTCATTTTTTGATGTGTTTGGACAAGGTCCCCTGCGGTCAATTTTGGGGCAAAAAGCCCATGTTTTTGTTATGTAAAGTGTAAAGTCTCTACAAGTTGTGGTCGCGGAGCGCATAGATAGTAAGTGTCAAAAAGGGATTTTCCCTTCTTTTATGTAAGTTTTGTCGGCTTGTATAGACCTGCCCATGGTCCATGGAGCATGAGATTGTATAAAAAAAGAGACTCTTAGAGAGTCTAAGGTAGTTCACGAGTGAAGAAAGAATGTAATGGGTCATTAAGAAGCAAAGAGAGAAGAGTCTTAGAATAGAAAAGAGGCTCTATAGCTGTGTGCACAGAGGCTAGAGTAGAGTCTGCAGCTGAGTGCGTGGACCCCTGCAGCGGAGTGTGCAGGGTAGTCTTGCGTCGGAGCAAATCTAAAGTATCAATAAAGAGATTATTTTGAAAATATCTGTGTTCTGCCCATTTACTTCTATTATGAATGAATGCATTTATGTTATGATGAATAATGGGGTTATGATTTAATACTGTATTGATGAGTGATTTTGCATTTTTTACATTGTTATAAGAACACAAGTAATAATATCTATTTACGTGAAGGATATCTTAGTGCATGTTAGAATTATTAGAAACTTAAGCCGGTGTGGGTAAATACAAAACTAAGGGTGATTAAAAAGGCATGTCAGTAGTGGATCTGCCTGTTTAGGGTCCACGAAAGGCAGTCATAGACCTTCGCGAAGGTCTAAAGACTGGTAAGAGGAAGTGATATCGGTAAGACTTAGAGGCTTATCAATCTATGTGAAGGTAAATTAGGGGTACAAAATGACATCACACTCATCTATGAGTGTGAAAATTTTGTTCATCCATCCCCCCATACTACTTCAGGTGAGACTTCAGTCTGCCCTCCACAGATTGATGCCGAAAGGGCCAGTAGTGTAGGGATTTGTTTGGAAAACTTAACTTTGAACCTGGGTCAGGACCCACTAAGAAAACATATGGTTTTGTTGCCAAGACCAGGATCTACATAAAGAGATGTGCGATGTCGCATCATTGGAATCCAAATAAGAAAGAAATTGAGTGGTTGGATAGAAATATTGACGAATTCGCAGCACAAGAAAACACAAATTTGTGATTGATGAAAGAACAATGGTTGGATAGATATATGTATAGAGAGATACACCAACATTTATTTTTCTCCTTCTTGGTCGAATTATAAGAGTTGATCGGTAAATTGGAAAATGGACAAGGAAGGTGGAGGCTTGACGGTCCAATAGTGTCGACCCCAGAACTAGTGTGGATATTGGAAGCCTCTGAAGATAAGATCGCGCGTGTTGTCGATAATTGGCTGGATCGTGTCATTGGAGGATTTGTGATAGACTTCGCGGTCAATACCTCAGTCAATGACAGTGAAGTAAAGACATGCTTCTTAATGAGACCACAAAGTAAGTATTTAAGATCTTTGAATACTTGGATTAAAATGCTTTTGTGTGAAAAGTGGGTTATGCAATTACCTTGATGTTTGGAGCTACGTGAAGTGGAAAATTATTCAAGGATAGAAGAAGAATAGGTCCTAACTATAGCACATTTATTGAGCCTCCTCTGAGTGATGACGAAGGAGCAGCACATGCTTCTCTGCAGAGCATTGTCTAATTAATAGGACAAGGGTTCCCGCTAATACCCCATCTGCCCACACCACCTCCATATTCACCTCCACCACATACACCTTCACCCACACTGTGACCACATTCACGACCATTCAATATGGTGAATACAGTGAAGTTTCCTGTTCTTAAGGGCTTGGGAAATGAGGACCTGGACTAGTTTTGGTTCTTTTATCACTCAGGTTGTTCCCCCACGAAAATACTAAGGAGGGAATACGGCCAAGGTAACCAAAAACCAATCTTTTAGATATAGATTCTAGCCAATCTACATCTAGAGAGGGCTCTCTCTTTATAATTTAGCTTTGTTCTGAGGTTTTTTAGGCTAGTTATGATGTACAAGGTTTTATTTTGATGTTGTTGGATGGTGATCATCAGTAGGCATGGGGTGCAAATCTAAACAGTTTATTCCATTGGGCTGATGGATTCTATGAGTATGAACTATTGAATATGATTTCTTTGACAGAAGGTTATACTACAGAGCAAGATAATCAATCTTGGAACAATTTTATAATATGGAAATAGATGGAATGGAAGTCAGTGGGTGAAGGGAAATTAAGAATCTTTCATCATGCTGGTAGAGGGAAATATGTGAATATTACCAAGGAGAAATTAAGAATTCCTTGTTTAACGTTCCAAGTGAAAGAATTAGTCGAAACATGAGAAGTTAAGAATTCCTATTTATGCTGATTCTGAAGAAATCATAAGTAGTAATGGAGATTGAGTACAAAGTGTATTTAAACAAATTCTGGGCTATTCTTTTTCTCTATTACTAAGTGTATGAAACATATATGATATTTGTAAACATGAAAAACTATAAAACACAGGTAAGAAGAAACTTATTGATGCATAAAAGACACAGGAATCCTGTAGCAGGGCCCAGAGCATCAAATTTGTATTCAAACAGTGTAACAGCAATAAACTTCAACAACCTTTTGTTAAAAATTCTCAGAATTACAACACAGTCCAGAAGAGATATCACCAACCCTGAATACATCTCTTGGGGAGGTATTTATACAAAAAGAGTTACAAAATATCTCATAGAGAAAATATCAAGCAATAACTTTATCCATCTACTTCTACAAAGGAAGTAAATGACATTGAAAACAGAGGGCAATGAATGTAGGAGTAATTGCTTTTGTGTTGTCTGCCTTAGGTGGTCAGATATATTTGACTTTTTGACTTAATTAGTCGACTGGTGGATGTCTCTTTATTTTGTGTTCTTGCATTGTTGTCTCGACCCTTTCATCTGTGCTTGACTCTGCTTTAATGCGTTTTGAAATGACTTCCTTCCTCCGTTGTTTTCATTTTTATGATATGTGGCACGTGCATTGAATTTGATTAAATGCAGATGATCAAAAGAGAACTAAAACTACATTGGTAAAACCTCTAACATGCTCTGCCACCATTGGTCTGCTGGCAACTGGTGTCTTTGTAGTTTTATCAATATTTCATCAGCTTCAGTATACCTGTAGAAATTGGGCTGGACTTCAAAAAGATGTGATATTTCATGATCAATATAGAACATATTTTCCAACTTGTCATATAAGATCTGTCCAGAGGGAGGTGCTATGTCGTTTGAAGTGCTTGATGATGCTGTGATTTGATTGGCAACATATGTATTCACCCTGTGAGCATATTGTTCATGTGTCAACAGTCTTTGATTGATGGTTAACAAAATGGGTAGACCCTTTTGCTGCAAGGCTGTAAACTTTTCTGTAAAAGCATTTATTTCAATTTGCATTTCTTAACACTTTCTCTCCAAACTTTGTATAAAATTCCTCATGGTTAGCACCTTTTTAACTGTTAAAATGGTACCTGTTCTATCCCTGATATCTATAACTACTAGTTGTTCTTTGGTATGAGTATTCAAAAAATGAATTAGTCTATTGGTCTGTTCAGGCATGTTTCCCAATAATGCTCTGGCCTTTTGAATCTCCACTTGGGCCATTTCTATTAATTCAATTTGCTCATGGATAGTTTGTATTGATCTCCATTGATCAGTGATGGACTGGCCAATTTTAGTCCACAAAATTGTTTTGATTTCTGATAGAGGTTTATGAGGAGTAAGATCTTTCTCCAAGGATTTTACCTTATTTTCCAAGGCCTTTACCTCTTTGGTTTTTTCTGCCACAGTTATTTTAGATTTATCATAGCTTACCTCTAACTTGGCCAGTTTTTCTTTGGCTTCCTTTAGCTTTGCCATTTGGAGTTCTAATTGTTGGAAATAATACTAAGAGGGGGGGTGAATCAGTATTATCAAATCAGATACTTTTTCATTTTCATACTCAGATTCATATACGCTACTTCAGTTAAGGATATCCACGTATATACGCGATTGTGTTAAAATCAACTAGCGTACATCCAGTAACCTTTATGATTTAGTTAGTTCATCTTCAGTGAATGCATCAGAACATTATTAACCATATGAACAGTAAACAAAACAAATCATCACACATAAAGAGCACACATGAACACCATGATATAAGGTAGAAACCCAATGTGTGTGAAAACCACCTGATGCATTTTGTTTCTATCTTCCTTTAATAAGAAACTTCTTTTACAATGTATTGGTGCAGTCCTTTACCAGCACGCAGGCTTCAACCTATAGAGGGATACAACCCTCTTTTCTTTAGGGATCATGTTTCATAAATTTTCAGACTGGATCCATAAGTAGAAAACAATCACTGCTGCAATACAATCATCAACTTATACTTGCATCATAAATCTCTAAATCACCCAATACTGAATCACTGGAACCTTGTCATCAAAAACATAGAACACAAACCAAAGCCCAGAACTCTGCAACAACCACTAGAATCAACAGCAACCTGAAACACCAAATCTCATAATGCATATGCTACTTGACTATATCAAAACCGCGTGTATACGCGCTTTCACCAGAGACAACCTGCGTACATATCTAAGGGTAATTACTTATACCTTTGCTGTCATATCAAACCCAAGCCAAGCATCACAAACTGATAACCAGCAATACTAGATCTTCGCATTTCGTCAGACATCCATTCCTTACGCCTCTTTTTCCTAATGATCTTCTCCTTATATAGGTTAGGCTTCTCTCAATACCATGGTCCAAAACCATGTAGAAACAATACCATGGACCCAATACTTGGGATGGTCCACAACCATAGGTTCAAATACCAAGGACTAAATACCACGGACCAAAACATAAGTTTTCTCACATGTATGCGCTTTTCCTTGCATGAAAGTGCGTGTATATGTATACGCATCTTCGAAACGTCCAACCCGCATGTATATGCTGCTTTGTCACAATGAACTTGCGTATATCTTTTTCTTGACCTGTTGTACTAAGATCTATCCTCTGATTAAGTTGCCATCACCTGTATCAAACCTCTGCGTGAGTTGCCATCAAGGACAACACCTGTATCATAATGCCAACAATCTCTCCCTTTGGACTTGATGGCAACCACCACACCAAGTCACTCTCCCCCTTTGACATCAAGGGAAAAGGGCGGACCAAGATATTCTCTTCCTTGGTATACCTTCTATTGTCCATACTCCCCCTGAGTACATGCTGAAGTTTCTGATTGAGCTCCCCTTTGTATATGCCAAGTTGTATCAATCCATCCATGCTCTCACTGAGAACATGCAAGGTCTGCAAAATCATAACATGACTCTATAGATACATCATTCTCCCAACCAAGTGGGAATTTTAAACTCATCCATCCAACTATGTGGGGATATACCAATTGTTTACATATGACAACCAAGTACATATACATTACTCAACAACAAGAACCATTACATCATCCATCCCATGCATAGTGGGGTAATAAAACAAAGACCATCAATCTAATCAAGACCAACATCTACCATGTATAATCTGTACCATAAGCATCTGTCATTAGCATCTAGACCTGTAACCTGCAATACAATTCTTTTGACCGACGAACAATAAGTAGCAAGATGTATCTTTTAGCTACATAAGCATCATCACCAAAGACTTCTCATAAAAGCTGCCAACAATGCATTATTTAATTATACTCTCCCCCTTAACCTATGCCATGCTATCATCAAATAGTGACTGAACCATATTATACTTTTGTACTACTGCATTCTTTCAGAACATCATATACGCGACTGTGTAGCATCTAACTCGCGTATATACGCGACTTGTCTTCATGAAACATGCGTATGAGATTTAGAACATAGAGGTTCCACATTTTCATCTTCCTCTAAGTCTGTCATGTCTATGTACTCTGGTATATTACCTCTTTCTGGCTGTACTTCCTTTCTCTTCCATATCTTCATCTGTGATGATGTTTTCTCCTTTTGGTATGGTGCCCAAAATCTTTTCCTGCATTCCTTTGCTATGTGGCCAAGCATGTTACATGCATAACATCTTATAGGTTTCTTATTCCTTCTATAGCAATCAACAGCTTTGTGACCAAACATATTGCAAGAAAAACAATATCCTTTGAAGTACCTAGAACATGTAGATCTTTCTATGTGATGGTCTTGAACCATTCTACTTCTGCATCTAGCTGCAACATGTCCATGATTATGACATACATAACATTCAACATTATTCATCGAAGAAAATAATCGTCTATCACTTCCATAATTAGGAGCAAAAGATTTTCTTTGAGGAATTTCTTTCCTTGGTTGCTGATGGGATTGACCTCTCAACTTCTTGTTGGGGATTTTAGATTTTGCATTAGAGTTCCTTGTCTCACCTTCAATAGATTCATGAAAACCAAGACCAGTTTTGATAGTAGGAGACCGTTGACTACTAAGAATATCATCCAAATCTTAGTATTGTCTTGAAATCACAATAGTTTATCCTTTTCTTCTAATTTACCTTTCAAGATATTTACCTCAACTTGATGTTGTTCTTCTTTTTCCATACATTGCTTCTTCAAGGTATCTTCAGACTTTCTTCCTTCTTCCACTTATTTCCTTAGTTTCAGAATCTCATTTTCTTGCTCTTCATTCAGCACCTGCAGCATTTGATGAACTCTGAAAGCACATTCCAGCTGAGCTTTTAAGCTAATAATTTCTTGTTTGAGGGCACTCTCCCTTTTGCTAGGTAGATATTCTTGATCTATGATTTTATCTGATGCTTCATTTGCTTGTCCATCTTCAATCTGAGGTGATTCAGGATCTGAATACTTGCTTCCGCTCATCAGTAGGCTGTCATTGTTCCTTTGAGCTATCTTCTTCTTTTGACGTGCTTTCTTTCCCATTGTTCTACGGATCTCCTTCAAGAGATAAAGCTTCTACCAAAGGACCCGCTCTGATACCAATTGTTGGAAATAATACTGAGAGGGGGGGGGGTGAATCAGTATTATCAAATCAGATACTTTTTCATTTTCATACTCAGATTCATATACGCTACTTCAGTTAAGGATATCCGCGTACATACGCGACTATGTTAAAAGCAACTAGTGTACATCTAGTAACCTTTATGATTTAGTTAGTTCATCTTCAGTGAATGCATCAAAACATTATTAACCATATGATCAGTAAACAGAACAAATCATCACACATAAAGAGCACACATGAACACCATGATATAAGGTGGAAACCCAATGTGGGTGAAAACCACCTGCTACAATTTGTTTCCATCTTCCTTTAATAAGAAACTTCTTTTACAATGTACTGGTGCACTCCTTTACCAGCATGCAGGCTTCAACCTGAAGAGGGCTACAACCCTCTTTTCTTTAGGGATCACATTTCATAAATTTTCAGACTAGATCCATAAGTACAAAACAATCACTGCTGCAATACAATCACCAACTTATACTTGCATCATAAATCTCTAAATCACCCAATACTGAATCACTGAAACCATATCATTAAAAACACAAAACACAAACCAGAGCCCAGAACTCTGCAACAACCACTAGAATCAACAACAACCTGAAACACCAAATCTCATAATGCATACGCTACTTGACTATATCAAAACCGCGTGTATACGCACTTTCACCAGAGACAACCCATGTACAGATCTAAAGATAATTACTTATACCTTCACTGTCATATCCAACCCGAGCCAAGCATCAGAAACTGATAACCAGTAATACTAGATCTTCCCACTTCTTCAGACATCTGTTCCTTATGCCCCTTTTGCCTAATGATCTTCTCCTTATATAGGTTAGGCTTCTCTCATACCATGGTCAAAAACCATGTAGAAACAATACCATGGACCCAATACTTGGGATGGTCCACAACCATAGGTTCAACCAAGGACTAAATACCACAGACCAAAACATAAGTTTTCTCACATGTACACGCTTTTCCTTGCGTGAAAGTGCATGTATATGCATACGCGTCTTCAGAACGTCCAACCCGCGTGTATACGCTGCTTTGTCACAATGAACCTGCGTATATCTATTTCTTGACCTGTTGTACTAAGATCTGTCCTTTGATGAAGTTGTCGTCACCTATATCAAACCTCTGAGTGAGTTGCCCTCAAGGACAACACCTGTATCATAATGCCAACACTAATTCTTTTACTGCCTTCATCATCTCTTCCATGCTCATGCTGGTATCTGGTATTGTTGTTGTTGCTGCTGCTGAAGTATCTGTGGCTGATGTAACTGTTGTTGGGACAATGGGAGGTACTGCTGTTATGGTTGTAGGAGGAGCAGTTGTGCTTGTGGGAGCTGTTTATGGTAGCTGGGAGGTTGACACTCCCTGCTTCTCTTTCATTGATTTCTCCAATGCCTGCTCTGTTTCTGCTAATCTTTCATTCATCCTCATTAGTAAACCCATCATGTCCTCCTCTTCTTTCTACTGTGCAACTTCTGTGGTTTGTGGATGCATTGTAATTGGCAGCTTTAATTGCTTTTTGAGGGCTGCAATGTCCTCCTCCTCCTTCTTTATTAGTGCTTTGATGCCTTTTGCATCCTTGGGATCATGTCCCAACTCAATGATAATTTCTTCCAAGGACTTAATCATGTTGTCCTTGGCTAAGGATGAAGTTTTTTCCAATTCTAATTGGGAAAAGATATTGTGCAATGAATTCTGCAATTTGTGAGCTCATAATGCCTTGTTTTCCAAGGTGGAGTACACCATTTCTCTAGTTTGTTTATGTAACTCAATCTGGTCCATTGGATGGATGTCTTTAGAGAGAACTTCCAAATTGGTCTTGATATAATCAACAGCTAACTGTGGCTCCTGCATTGTGGGCTTGAAGTGACTAAGGGTCATTTTTCCTTCTTGCATATCATATGCTGCCATTAACCTTTGTTGATTTGTGGGAGCCATTCTCAATAATTGATTATAAAGTTGGATCCTTATTGGCTCATTTCTTGCCTTTATTTCAGTAAATGCTCTCTTAATATCCGAGCCTTGCTTGCTCTGTGGCCTGGTGGATGTAATCTCCACACTATGCAGCCTCTCTAGCTCTTGCTGATATGAGCTAGTTGATGTTTCCAAAATTGGAGGAGTCTGTTGTTCAGTCCTTCCCTCACCTCTCAGGTTGCCTGTTGTCTCTTCCAAGAGTTCCTCTTCAGAGTAAGGATTGAACCCTTTCCTCTTTTCCCCTTTTTGTTCTGCTGGTCCGCTTATAGGTGTGTCTTCTTGCCTATCCCTTTTCTTGCCTCTTTCCACATTTAGAGGAATTTATAATACAAGGATTTCAGGCACCCCTGTCTGTGTTGAAGGACCTTGCCCTTGGCCTTGTTCCTTTGATGTATCTGGCTGGTCTGTCATCTTTTCCTGCTCTGTGTCGATTACCTCTTTTCCTTTAGCTGTTCTGGTGCTAGCTTTTTGTGTGGCCTGCTGAGAAGTCCCGACAAAATATGTGTCACATCCTATGTGCTGAGGTAGCTTGAAGGATACCTATCCAAAAGAGTCCAGGTCAAGTGTTTTTTCAAGCCCTTTCATGGCCCTTTCCAATTTCTCTTCCTCAGTAATTTCTTCAACTAATGTGCCTTCTAACCATTCTTGTTGATTAGCATATTGTTGAATCTCTAGGATCTTGTGATGAACATCTGGCGCTAGGTTGTTTTTGACTTTTCTATAACTTATAAAATGACCAGGGTCATATGGTGCCCAATAAAAGCTTTGTTTCAGCTTAAGTTGTTCCCCTAAAATCTTATCATCTTGCTCCCAGGCTTCCCTTTTATTGAAGATAAAAGGGCCCAATTGATTTCTTATTTTGAGCTGTGCCTTTTTCTTAACCTTCATGAAGTGGATTATGTCTGTATGGATAAACTGCCTAAAGTAATCCATTGCGAACAACCTCATAGGCACAAATTTGGGTAGCTTGTAGGGGCATAGTTCATAGCCATAGATCCAGATTTCAGTGTGATTCTGGTAAAAGTACCAGTCACCTATGCTGTAGCTTTTGGAGAGCTGTAAAATTTTCTGCATTTCATCAGAGAGTCTAGCAGGAGGAGTTGTCACCAATAAGGAAGAGGCTGGGTGTATGAACAGGTCAATGAATTCACAATAAGTACAAGGGGATTCATTAACATGGTGGAAAACTAAGGTCCAGAATATTATAGACCTTCGCTCTCCTTTGAGATCTAATTTTGTGAGGGAAATTGAAAACTATCTGGTTGATTGAACAACAACAAATGATATATGTATGATGTGTATTTAAACACTCTTTCTCTATCCATGCTCATGAATTTCTCATGGATTTTATTAGCTATGAAGGTGGCATAGTCATACTTGACAGCAGGGGGTTGTCCTGGAGTAAAAATGGATAGCAAAACTAATGTGGTCTCATCAACATACTCCGTTGTTTTAAATCCTAGGATATAAGAGATCATGTCAATAATGAACTTCCCACCCTCATTGAACCAGACATAGACATAGAGAGGATGCTCTGTGGGATGGCGATCTAGTCTTATAAATGTTTGAGGAATCCGGGCTAGCTCTTACTTGGAAAGTTTGGCACCTTGGTCAAGCAAAAACCCCATGGAAAGAGGAGTGAGAAGTTGAGTTGGCTTGAAGTGTAGCATTTCATTTATGGATTCAGGGGTGATGTAAAAAAGGACATTTCCTGAAGGGGCCATTACTGCTCTTTGAATGGGCTCATAATTGGCATGGCATTGGTGAATGAGGTCAGGGAATACATTGACTAAAGGGAGGTAGTATATGGGCGTATTGGACTCCTAAATTCCATAGACATCAGCATTGTTGTGGTAGCTATTCCTAATTTCACAAACTGCCTGGAGATGAGGCTTGTCACCCCTTAAGTCATTAATCTGGAAATCTCTGTCAGGTAAAGGTATTTATTCCAGTTCTTTGTGTGGAGCATTGAGGGGTGCAACATTCAGGGCCACTAGAGCCTCCATTGCTCAAGTATCTATGATTTTTCAATTTGGAATTCGGGATTGTGTAGAAAAAGTAGATAAAACAATGGATCCAGGGCTTTTCTCAGGGAATCGCAGACTGAAGACAATTTGAATTTTAACTTGTTGGGTGAATCTCATAGTGGAAAATGGAGTTTGCAGGGTTTTATCGGTAAAAATGGACAAAAATAGTGGTAATGGTGCACTTTTGAAAGCAGTTTGATTATTTGAGCTTAAAGTTGGACACTTTTTGGAAAATTTGCAGAAGAAAGTTTAAAACAGGGGGCTTGGGAACAAGATTTAGGTGAATATCTGTTTTTATCGGCTTACTAGGCGAAATTTACAGAGAGACACGAAATGTGCAGGTTTTTTAGTAGAGAGTGCGTAACAGAGTGGTTCTGGTGTGCTTATTTGAAGGCAACACGATGAATTTTAACAAGAATTTGGGTCGCTTGGACAATTCTGCAGAGAAAATCGAGATTCACATGGTTTACCAACAAGATTATGATAAAAACCTGATTCTAGCCATGCATGAAATAATTTGCAGGATTGAACGATGCATTTCAGCGTGGGGTGTTGGATTAGGCTGACTGGGTGGCAGATTGGAGCTCTCGAGGAAGCTTTGTCGTAATTCACATGCAATAGTTGTGCAGAGAAAACAAGTGAAAATGAATGAAAACGATGTTTTCACGGGCTTTTCAACGAAAAATTGACTTTGGCGGGTTTTGGCGTTTTAGGTCAGATGATGTCAGCATGACGAACTTTTGTTGTGTAGCGGGGACGTGGTGATGGCGTGTTGGATGACGTGGTAGATGACATGGAGCTGAGGTAGTAGTGGTGACATGGGTATGATGTGGGGGTGACATCATCAAATGATGTCATCAGGGGTTCAACGGGGGCGGTAAATGGTATTCCCCGCACCGCTTTTGGGACAAAGGTTGTTTCGGGCGGGGGGGATATGATGATATCGAGCAGGTGACACGTGTCCCATGGTATGGCAGGAATACCGCTTTTCATCGGGCGATAACTTTCAGAAATCGGAGGGGTTCCGATATTGATGCAGGCCGTCGGACGGGAAAGCCCAGATCCAACGGTTGATGCATGATAGACATGGTAGAGGGTTATAGTGCGGGGCCTGACTAATTAAATCAATGTTTGGTACTGTTTTCAGTGGTTAACTTTGTTTTCCAGGACTGTGGGTTTGGTTATTTGTTTAACCAAAGATTAAACAAATTGCATAGCTGTTTTGCGCGGGGGGAGGGTTATCACAGGGTTTCAAATAAACCTTGGATCCCCTTTTAAAGTCATTAACATATGGCTTGTAATCAAGCCCGGGGTGGGATATTTAAAATTTTGGGTTTTTATGTATTGTATATAGTATGGGGATGGGGAAAGGTTTTATATAGGAATTTATATAATAAAGTCAATATGTTAATATGAAAAATATGTTGAAACAAAAAGCGCTAAGTTTAAAAGTGAAAAGCTTAGGTTTAGGGAGATTAAAGGACACCAAGCTATGAAGTTTGGGAAACTTAGCATAATGGAGGAAAAGCATTTTACACAAGAAATGTGGCTTCCTTTGCCTAAGTAAAAACACAATTTTACTTAACCTTTTTCATGAAATGAGGTGGACTAGGAGCACTGAGCAGATCCTAGTGTCCTTGGGGGGAGGTTAGTGAGTGATTGTTGGGAGGGGAATGAGGGGAAGTTAGTCATGCTTCTTTTGACTTTGTAGCCACACCTTGCCCTAGCAGTTATGATATCCATGAAATGAATCATCCTGAAAAGACAAAATTGCTCACAAACTTGCTTCTGCAACACCAAAACTGCCTACCCAACCTAGTATACCTAACATTTTTTCTTCTTTCTTGCTTGGGTGCATTTGAACTAGAAAACCCTAATTCTCTTCTTTTCTTTTAGCTACCATCCTATCTAATTCTTCCCTTATTTCTTCCAAGGGCTCAAATTTAGCTATTGAGGCCCTTTGCTTCTCTACCTAATTACTTGTCTGCCAAGCTTGAACTGTTTGGATAGACTTTATTCTCTATTTCTAAGACAAGTAAATTTAAATATGGACTTGGCCATGATTGAGATGTTTGGCCATCCATTAACTATGGCATGAGTGAATTGATTGCACATAATGAAATTCTTCAAAAATGGAATACTAGTGGCATTTTGGACTAGCACACTTTCTTGGTCTATTAATTTGGGGTTCATTTTTTTCCTTTTTCTTGACCATTTAATTTTTCTTGCCCTTTTATTTTTCTTTTAGGGCACACCCTCTTTTAATTTTTTAATTTTTTGTTTTCTTGGAATATGGAACACCTTTGCAACCAGCCAAAGGTTTGAACATATTAGGCCTTATCAATGTCAATCATGAAAAATGACACCTATTGGTATAGGAAACTAACAGGTTCATTGGGAAGGTTGTGTGGCAAGCCCAGAACATTACAGATGATTAGATGAAGAAAGCAACATTGGTTACTACTATACTGGGTCACATGCTAACCAGGTACATCAAGTACTGCATTGATAACCTAACAACTATGTTGGCAGACATTCAGAATGCACTAAATAAGGAACTTAGTAGACCCAAGTTTGAAGCGCAATCAATCATAGGATTCAAGGGAATCATGATTAAGCCTAGAGAGACACCCTAGGAGCTAGATCAAAGATTGAAATACAAGATCCATGAAGCTAACATGAATCTTTTGGATGGGCACCACCACGAATGGTTTGTGGCTTTACTATTGCCTCATTTAAGGGCTACTTTATCACATCAAAAGATTGGGACCCAGGCGGAAGCCCTGGAGATTGTGATGAGATTGCATGAGACACCAATTTAATATTCTTCTTTGAGAGTTTAATAGATTCACATGGAGTTGCAGAATCTTTGCCTAAATTTCCAAACTCTGAAGAAATATAGAGCAACTCGTCCTGAGGTGCACGAAGAAGTTTGGTGTTTGAAATGTAAGAGTCAAGGGCATGATAAAGATCATTGCCCCGTCTTTGCGAATTATGTTGTAGGAGGAGGGTCAATGCCTCTAAGGCTAGAAGCTCAGGTGGGGCAAAGTACAGGGCCCACACTATGGTGTGCTATCTGTCAGGTAGCTAGAAAACATGTGACAGACAATTGTCACTTGCTGCAGAAATTTGTACAGACACCGCAACAACTCTTCTGCAACTTCTACAAACTGTAGGTCAAAATGCGTGCAATTGTTGTAGTTATGGGTTAATGATGGAAAGAACCCCCATGTATTGATGTAGATATAAACTCAGCCTCTAGATCAAGGCACTGGCAGAGCGCAAGGAGGATATCAGGGGCGCAGATAAGGTCGAGGAGGAGGAGGGCCTGCGAGAGGTTGGGGACAAGTTATTTGCTATAGTTGTGGAAGACCAAGACACTACGTGTGAGAATGTACGAACCCAACACACCTATCGTGTCGATACTATACTCAGTTTGACCATGCAACATAAGATTGCTTTGTATTAATAGCTAAAATGCAGGAAAAGGGGAAGCATCCTCAGCAACCTACTCAAAACTTGCAGATGATGAGAGTTGAACCCCACAAAGAGGATCCTAATGTGAATATCATGTTTCGAAGTGGAATGACGAGTGGAGAAGATAAGGGAAAGAAAGTTGGATAAATTGAAATGGTCTGGAAAGCTCCAAAGAAGGAGGTGGGCTTTGATCTAGAGCGTGCAAAAGAAACCTTCATGGAGGCAAAGAAAAGGTTTGTTGAGGCTTCCACCTCAGGAAGTTAGGTTAAGTAGTCTAAAGAAATGGACCCATCCATGCTTACTACCATTTTGGAGACTTATATGAAGCTGCTATGTCATAGCAAGGCCATGAAAGGATTGCAGAAGTTGATCAATAAATGCGATGGTAAAGAAAATCCTCCATAGGGACTGCACGTGTTTAGGAGAATTGGTAAGCATAAGGCAAGAATAGGGCATGAGATGGGGCTCACCTTGCAAATAGGGGAGTATGAATGATCCAGGAGGATCTATCAGTCCATTGTGTATTCAGAGAATTTAGGTCATCTTCAGCTTCATCAACTTCACTAGTGTTCTTCAGTTCTTCCGGGATTGGTTTCATCGTTACATATCATGGTGGAAATGTCACAATGTGACAATTTGTTTGATATGGTTCATTAAAGAGGAACATAAGCTATTGTATTTAACCATGCTTCAAAACCTATGATGGAAAATTCAAAACTAAATCTAAAGACCTAAACCTATGTTCCAAACCTATCACATTCAAACTATGTAATAAAACCCTAATCCTAAGTTCTAACCCTAGCCTAAACAAACTCTCAGAATATTATTTAGCATTGCAAAAAATTACAATAAACAAATACACAGACCTCTAACCATGCGGGTAGCTTAACTGTGTCGGCAAAAGGTTGGACATGTGAACAGGCATGTGTAAAAAGCTAGGGTCTTTGTAATTGCAGTCCAAACCACAGAGGGTTAGCAGACCGCAGCAGAATTTATAGGCATATGTGAGAAGTTAAGTGATAGTAAGTGGAGAGTTCACTGCAACATTCAATAGTCATCAGGAAACTGTTAACATGTGACAGGCTGGAGTTTAACGTCAGTGAAACCGTCACTAGAACCGACGGGGGAGATTGTAGAGGTGGCATCTGGTGGTTAGGCCGCTGATAGTCACATGAAACGGTTCCAACCTCCGTCTGGTTAACCTGAATAAAAATGTTTCAGGCTTATCCTACGGTATTTTTGGGTGTTTTTTGGAAGTTTTGTTAAAACAAACTAATTTAGGGACCATGCGACCTAGCCTAGGTGTGATTAAACAACTAAATCGAGGCTCAAACCCATCCAGAAACAACCAAATTCACCTCAAAATTAGCCAAGGTAGTTTTGATGTACCTACAGGCCTTTAAAAGGTAGTTTTCTCCATTGATCAGAGGAGAGTGGTTTTGGATTTTGTTTTCAAATTCTGGAGGTCATATACAATTTTGTTTTTAGTGTAATAGGAGCATCTGGAGTTAGAATTTGGAACCCTGATAGGTGTTGGAAAGATGGTTTAGAGAGCTTCCATTTGATAGTGATCAGAAGTGCCTGTATGCACATTAAGTTTGATCAAGTCACTATGTAATCAAACTCCTTGGTTTCAATCCTAATAAAGTGGTCACTCATCTTGAAAGCGGACTCAGAGATGTAGTCCATCAGGAATGAACTCTGTAATCAACTTTGTTGTTTGGTATCGCTATGTTTTTACTATTTTCACTTCTGTTATGCATATTTATTGTGTTTAATCTATTGTGGTAAATTCTTCTCCTCAAGAAATTTTCCTCGGTTTCTACACTTTCAGCTAACGTTCAATTCATTAATGGCTAATCAATTCTACATCAATTTTAATAAATGATCATTTCAGATCATATAATTTGGTATCATATTAGGTTTTTTTTGTAGAATTTTCCATTGAATGTTAACTAGGTCAAAGTTGTAATGAGGAGAAGGAATCCTTGAGCAGATTGATCCAGAGATTGGAAAGTGATGAGTTGTTCATAAGTCGACCATGTCAGGATCTGATGTAGGTGAAAACACTGAAACTAAGATGATTGATGAAAAATTTCAGCAAGCATTTTTTACTATACAGCAGATGTTGGGAGAATTGTATGAAGGCAAGAAGGCAAGAGATGCAGCTTCTTCTTCAAAGACATCAAAGAAGGAAAAAGGTAAAGGCAAGGCTGATAAAACACCTTCACCTCCATCATCTCCATCATCATCATCTTCTTCTTCTTCTTCCAGTGCAAAATATGAAATGGAAAAGAAACCTAAGAAAACATCTCTTTTGAAACTTGATGTGAAATTTGAGTTACCTGTTTATGATGGCGAAATGAATCTTGAAAAGCTAGATAACTGGATTAAGCAGTTAGAAGTGTATTGTCATATTCAGAACATTTCTAACGATAAAACTAAAATTCAGTTAGCTACACTTAGAATAGGGGGAACAACTTTAATCTGGTGGGAAAGTAAAATCAGATAGATGTAAAGCAAAAAGGAAAAGTAATCTCTTCATGGTCTAAGTTTTTAAAAGCTTTTAGGAAACAATTCTATACTTAGGATACATGCAGCAAGTTGTTATTGATTGGAAATATCTAAGGCGAGGTAAAGGGAAAAGTGTTCAGGAATTTACTCAGGAGTTTAGAAATAAAGCATTGGCACTTGGTATTTCATTGGATACAACTGAAACTTTGTTAAAATACATCACCAGTTTACAATCATGTTTGCAACATACATTACTGATGTCTAATCCTAATGATTTTGATGAAATGTGTGTTTAGGCCATACATATTGAATCAAGTGGAAGACCATTCAGTTTTTCACTGCAGTCGTCCAAAGAATTGGAAATCAAATATTTCAGTCACAATAAGGGGAAGAACATTTCAAAGAGAAAAAAATCAGTGATATCTCAGAAGGAAAGACCTACTTGTTCTCATTGCCAGAGAATCAGTCATGATGAATCGAAGTGTTGGAAACTTCATCCAAAACTTAAGCCCAAAAAGTTCCTTAAGAAGAAGGATGAAAAGAAGGCAATTGCAACAGTCCAGCAAAGATCTAGGTTCAGATTTAGGTGATGAAAGGAGGATAACTACCATGGTTACGATAGGTAAAACTTCTGACACTGGTTCAAGTTTGAAAACTATTGCATCTTCATCAAACATAAATCCTTCAAATGAGGATAAAAGAGTTGATTGTTTAACATAAGGATAACTTCTAAGCATACAAAGATAGATGCAATTTTTGACAGTGGATCACAGGTGAATTTAATCTCTGAATATTTAGTTAAAAGTTTGGGTTTGGAAACACGGAATCATCCAAGACCTTACCCATTAGGATGGTTAAATAAATCAACTCAGATAAAAGTCACCAAATAGTGTCGATTAAGATTTTCCATTACATCTAATTACATTGATGAAGTGGAATTAGATGTGGTTCTAGTAGACATATGTGGAGTTGTCTTAGGAAGTCCTTATCTCTATGATTCTGATGTAGTATTTTATAGGAGAGGACATAAATATCACCTTAAGAAAGATGGGGTTGAATTTATTGTCAAGGAACATCAAAACAAAAATCACATGAATTCATTTAATGTTAATTAGATGAAGTGATTAATAAGTTCAAATAAAATATTGGTAATCATGTGTGCAAATGAGCAACATAACAATCAACATGATGCTTGTTCAAGTTATGAGACTCAGCTTAAAGATAGTTTGTTTAAAGAGATAGAAACTATTCCAGTTCTATGTAAAATCAAACATCTTACTCATAAGCAGGGAATACAACATGAATTACAGTTTATGCCTAAAGCTCCTCTTCCTAATGTCAAAATGAATCAATTCAATCCAAGTTTGGAGCTTAATAGTTATAGGGATATGGGTCAGTACTGAGGAAAGTCAATGTTCTATTTCTCTTGTATTCTATCACCAATTCATGTTTCAAATAGTTTGGAAACCTCTTTTCAAGTGGAGAGGAAGCCTATTCGTTTTCATATCAAAGCCTTTTCTAAAGCAATGTCAAAGTGTCTATGGGAAACTTACACATCAGGGGAAAGTTCTAATCAATGGAAACATCATCTAGTGAATGAATAAAAAGTAATTCAAACAAATCAATAGCTAATTCAATAATTTCAAAGACAAACTAAGTTGCAATGATTTTCACCTCACAGTCTGATGGGTTCATTGCAGCAAGTTTACTTCGTAATCAGGAAGTAGGAAAGTATGTTTAATCAAGTAGCTGGTTTGATGTCAAGAATATATTTGATTATATCTGTCATTCCACAAAATATATTGTTAATACATGTTGATAGTATTGAACAATATCCAGTAGAGACTATTTTCAAAGATTATTATGAATCACTAACTCATGGTTCTTCATGGAAAGAAACCAATTGCCATGTTCATAACCGATTGTTTTCCCATCATCAAAAGTTGTTCATACTGTAGATGGATGGAATAGGTCACTAAATCAAAATGTGCCATGGTCAACATCAACAGGTTCATCACTTGTCGGTGGTTGATTGAATGTATTGGTACATCATCAGGTCAAGGTGGAAAGAGAGGGAGTTCTACCCTCATCGACTATTTTTTTAGTCAAACTTTTGTGGTCCAAAATATTTCAAGTGGAGAGGATTGATCTAGGAGGATTTGTTAGTCTAGTGTATCTAGAGAATTCAATTTGTCTTCAGCTTCTTCAACTTTGCTAGTGTTCTTAAGTTCTTTCAGGGTTGGTTTCATCATTAGATCTCATGGTGGAAATGTCACAATGTGACAATTTGTTTGATATGGTTCATTAAAAAGGAACATAAGCTATTTTATTTAACCATGCTTCAAAACCTATGATGGAAAAGCTAAAACTAAATCTAAAGACCTAAACCTATGTTCCAAACCTATCGCATTCAAACTGTGTAATAAAACCCTAAGCCTAAGTTCTAACCCTAGCCTAAACAAAATATCGACATATGTTTTAACATTACAAAACATTACAACAAACAAATACACAAACCTCTGACTACACGGGTAGCGTACCGCGTTGGAGAAAGGCCGGACATGTGAACAGGCATGTGTAAATAGTATGGGTCTTTGTAATCATAGTCCAAACAACAGAGGGTTAGCAGACCATAGTGAAATTATAGGCACATGTGAACAGTTAAGTGATATCCAGTGGAGAGTTCACCGCAACATTCAATAGTGATCGGGAAACTGTTAACATGTGATAGGTTGGAGTTCACCATCATCAAAACCATCGCCAGAACCACTAGGGGAGACCGCAGATGTGGCATCTGGTGGTTAAGTCGCCGGTAGTCACATGCAATGGTTCCAACCTCCGCTTGGTTAATCTAACCGCAAATGGTTTTAGGCTTAACTTATGGTATTTTTGGGTGTTTTTTTGAAGTTTTGTTAAAACAAACTAATTCAAGGACCATGCAACCAAGCCTAGGTGTCATTAAACAACTAGATCGGGGCTCAAACCCATCCAAAAGCAACCAAATTCACCTTGAACTTAGCCAAGGTGGTTTTGATGTACTTGCAAGCCTTTGAAAGGCAACTTTTCTCCATTGACTAGAGAAGAGTGGTTTTGGTTTTTGTTTTCATATTCTGGAGGTCATAGGTAGTTTTGTTTCAGTGTAATAGGAGCATCCAGAGTCAAAATCGGGAAACGTGATAGGTGTTGGAATGTTGGTTCATAGAGCTTCTCTTTGATAGAGATCAAAAGTGTCTACATGCACATTCAATATGATCAAATCTCTATGTAATCGAACTCCTTGGTTTCACTCCTAATATAATGGTCACCCATCTTGAAAGCAGACTCGAAGACGTAGTCCATTAGGAACAAAATCCGTAATCAACTTTGTTGTCTGCTATAGTTGTGTTTTCACTATTTTCACTTCTATTATGCATATTTCTTGTGTTTAATCAGCTATCGTAAAGTCTTCTTCTCAAGCAGTTTTCCTCGACTTCCGCACTTTCAGCTAACATTCAATTTATTAATGGCTAATAAATTCTAAATTAGTTTTAATAAATGATCATTTCAAATCAATGAAATGGATCAAGTTATTCTGGATCTTGGGTCAGATGCGAATGTTTTTCCTAAAGAAACATGGGAGAGAATGGGGAAACTTGTGCTGTAGTGGTCTCCGATTCAATTGACGATGGTGAATCAACAAAATATTATCCCCATGGGAAGATTGCAGGGAGTGATAGTAGATATTCAAGGCCTGAGCGTGTTGGCTGATTTCGAAGTGATAGAGAGTGTTGATGATAGCAATCCCTACCCTGCACTCCTTGTGAGTGACTGGGCTATTGATATGAATGGGGTGATCAATTTGAAGAAGCAAACAATGTCTTTTGGGAGGAAATTGCTTCATGTAGTAGTATCTCTAGACCTTGCAGAAGGACTGTGCTATACTGAACTAGTCCATGATTATGAATGATTTGGACCAGATTTATAAGATAACGACACGAGATCAATATTGGGTGAATCCAATAGTTGATGGATGTATTTCATGGGACAACAAAAGCTCCTGCACATTAGATTCATATGAGGAGTTGGAACACTGGCATAATCGATTGCATGAAGTGTCTACGCTGCGTTGTAATATGATGACTAAGTTGTTGCACTGTGTATCATTGGAGGTAAGAATTTTTCCTTATTATGATGGTTTAACTAACATTGTTAAATTTTTGGATGCATTTGAAAGGGAAGTGCCAGAGAATCATCACTTCCAAGCCTTGGACTTGGCATTGCGTGCTATGCCTGCAAGATGGTGGGGTATGATGGATGGCACGAATATAAAATAATGATGAGGGTGCGGTTTGGTCGCCCAAAGGTGTGATTGACAGAGAAATACGATGGGAGGAGTGATCCGCGTGATCACTTAGCAAAATGGACTAATTCTTGTGGAATAACACCGCAACTAGAGTGGGTGCATCTATTATGTCACACTTTGGATGTAATACCAATGAATTGGTACCTAGAAACAGAGCTGCACCACGACATAGACGAATGGGATATTTTGAGGAAGGGGTTACTAATGGCATTAAGGTTTGAGGATGGATTTGAATACATCGATGAAGTGTTGCATGAGGTCAAAGTAGTGATCTTCAGAATACCGTAGGACCCCTTGGATTTGATTCAATGAAATTGGACCACCTAGCTTCGCCATGCACTCGAGTGCTACAATGTGACTATTAAAGAAGAAGAGGAGGATCCAAGGAAAATTAATATCCCAGAGATAGAAGGTCACCGCGAAGTTGAGGGGCTACAGTTAGAGAATCTAGATATCACAGTGCCGCTGAAAACTAGACAAGTGAACATTGGAAGAGAGGTGAATCCAAAGTTTTCTGAGATAGGGGACTACTGGGATGTTGTTATGGTGGATAAGGTCACGAATTTGCTCCATAGATACCAGGATTTGTTCCCTACAAAGTTTTCAGACGTGAAGGGGATAATAGCTGATTTAGGAGTGATGAGGATAATGTTGAAACCAGATGCGAAGCCTGTGACACAGAGGCCATATCACCTTAATCCTAAGTACAAGGAAAAGGTCTGCTTGGAGTTGGACAAGATATTGGTAGCGGGTATTATTGAACTAGTGGAGGAGCTTGATTGGGTAAGTCCCATGGTAGTTCAGGAAAATAAGCAGAAGGATGAGATAAGGATCTGCGTAGATCTTAGGAACTGAATGATGCGTGCGTTCATGATCCCTTTCCAACTCCATTCGAGGATGAGGTATTGGATAATGTTGGCAAATAGGAAGCATATTCATTTACTGATGGGTTCTTTAGATACCATTAGATAAATTTTGCACTAGAAGACAAGAGTAAGACTACCTTTGCAACTAAGTGGAGATGCTTTCAGTATATGGTAATGAATTTTGGACTTAAGAATGTGCTGGAAATCTTTTCATGCATAGTCATTCTGTCATTTAAAGAGTTCATTTGCAAGTTTTAGGAGGTATTATTTGATGATTGGACAATGTTTGGCGTCGTAAAGTGCTATGTAGCTAGTTTACGCTTGATGCTGGATACGTGCCAGAGGTAACAGATCGTGCTAAACTTGAAGAAGTGTCTATTTTGCATCCCTCTCAGAATATTGCTAGGTCATGTAGTGTGCAGATAGGGATTAATTGTGGACCCACCTAAGATTATGGTTATAATCAATTTGGAGGCACCAAGAAGTGTTAAACAGTTGCGCGCAACACTGGGTTATACTGGTTACTACTGAAAATTCATTAAGAGTTATGCTCAGATTACCACACCGATGGAAAAATTATTGAAGAAGGATGCTACATTATGTTGGAATGAGGAATGTTAGTGGAGCCTGGATGTGTTGAAAGAAAATATGGTCAACGTGCCGATCCTAGTCATCCTAGATTGGAAGAAGGAATTTCATGTGCATGTGGATTCATCATGTATCGCGCCGGGAGCAGTACTTACACAAGCCGATGAAGGAGAACTAGATCACCTGATAGAATTTGTAAGCAGGAAGTTGTCTAAGGTTGAAAAGAACTATTTGATGATAGAGCGCGAAGGGTTGGCTATGGTGTAAGCACTCCAAAAGTTCAATCATTACTTTCTAGGCGGACACTTTAAGATGTACATAGACCATTCTACGTTAAAGTACTTGGTCAACAAGCTTGTGTTTGGGGGGGGGGGGGGGATATGTAGATGGCTGCTGTTATTTCAAGAGTATGATTTTGAAGTAGTTGTGAAGCCATGCAGAACCAGATCATCTGTCACGCATTGAAACGGGATAGGAGCCTACTAGTTTGGAGGAAGGACTGCCTGATGTGTAGCTCTTTGCAGTGTGTGTGGCAGACAATCATTTTATAAACATCATCCACTTCTTAACTACAAGAATAGCTCTAGAAGGATAGAAAAGTCAACAAAACAAGCAATTGGTGGTGTGAGTGACAAATTTTACTGTTATTGCAGGTCACTTGTATAAAATGGGATCAGACAAAATACTACGACACTATGTGCCTCATTTTGAAGGGTGTACGATGCATGCCATAGGATGGGCAGGCCATTGTGCAAGGATGAGCTACCTTTGAATCCGCAAGTGTCATTGTAACCATTTGAAAAGTGGGAAATTGATTTTGTAGGACCAATTCATCCTCCAAGAAAGAAGATGGGTGCAGGGTATATCATCACCGCGATTGAATATTTGACCAGATGGGTGGAGGCGTAGCCCGTGAAGGATTGTATAGGGGAAACAACAACGAAGTTCCTATTTCAATATGTGTTGACCAAGTTTGGTTGCCCGAAGATTTTGATGAGTGATCTCAGTACGCACTTCCTCAATGAAACGATCAGCGTGCTAACGAAAGAGTTCCAAGTTTATCATCAAAAGAGCACACCATATTGTCTTCATGCCAATGGAATGGTGGAAGCATTTAATAAGATATTTGAGAATGTGATGAAAAAGGTTTGCAATGCGTAGAGGAATGATTGGGATGTGCGTGTACCAGTGGTGATATGGGCTTATAAAACTACTTGTAAGAAGTTGACTGGACAAACACCTTTCAAACTAGTCTATGGCGTAGAAGCTATGATGCCGATGGAATACATTGTTCCTAGTCTATGCATAGCAGTGTTCACAGGGATGGTGGACCATGGAGCCTTAGACGAGCATCTCATGCAATTGACAGAGCTAGAGGAAGATATATTCTTAGCTGGATTCCATCAACAAGTTCAAAAGAAGCGTGAAAAGGCATGTCACAATTGGCACATCAAACTGCGCACCTTCAAGGTAAACGATTTAGTTTTATTATATGACAACAAGTTTGATAAGTTTCCAGGAAAATTTTAGATGCATTGGCTGGGGTTGTATGTTATCAAGGAGGTTACAAATGGTGGAGTAGTTCAACTTGTGAAATTGAATGGAGATCCATTTCCGGGAAAGGTA
Source organism: Pinus taeda (assembly GCA_000404065.3). Classification (NCBI taxonomy): domain Eukaryota; kingdom Viridiplantae; phylum Streptophyta; class Pinopsida; order Pinales; family Pinaceae; genus Pinus; species Pinus taeda. The sequence continues at coordinate 168,689 of APFE030357450.1, read as the reverse complement.
AATGGCAACCGATTGAAGCCATACACCGGGGATTCGACCAGATGACTATATGACAGTAGCATAGTCTTAGCACTCCAAGCAACTGCAAGGAGGGGTGGGACTATAAAATACACTTCCTGGGTTGTAGAGCTACGTGATGACGGGTTTGCGTGGAATGAGAGGATGTCACAGTACTAGCAGAAGTAAGAAAGGAGTTGTGCTATACGAGTGGAGACCATGCAACATAGCTAGAAAGTGGCCATTACTGTCATTGTTCATGATTTGACTACTAGAACATGGCTAAGAGGAGTGGGCCGCCACCATTTAAGGCATTTAAGGCTGAAATCAAGTGTGAACTTTGGAAATTTGTTGCCAATCTCACATTTATGGATGAATTTTGGGGGGAATGGTTGAATTTGAATTCGAAATTTCCTATAAATTACAAATGGTCATCCAATGGGAAACACTTTCCATTCTGAGAATTTCTAAGTTGTGTTGTCTATTGCGTGAGCTCTTTGAGAATTTGCTTGCAAGCCCTATTTCTGAGCCCGATTAGAACCTATTAACAGCTTTATTTCTACACCATCTTAGACCACTAGCCCTGGGGGCACTATCATCTCTGAGGGAGTTTCCCCTGAGTTCATGACAATGGAGGTTCCCACAGTAGTGCCTAAGGTGCCAAGGTCACCTAGGCTAAAGCCTATGCCACTGGGAGAAGCTCCCAAGTCGAAGAATGATAAACAGAGGAAGACACTTCGGATTCGTGAATCACCAAGGAAGAATGGAGCCACACATATTGTTTGGCCTCGAAAATGTCTTCAAAATGACATCCACTTTCACCTTTATCACCACCATTTCACTCACATGTCACAACTCCATAACCATATAACCTTTCATTAGCCACCATTTTCATAAATATATGGGTTAGGATCCTTATTTACCAAAGTTATTTATTTTATGTGTTTAAAGTGAATTTATGATTAAAAACTAGGAAATTAACATGGTTTCATGTATCTATATATGTGGCTTGATTTTCATGACATGTGTAGGTTATTTGGAAGTTTCCAAAGCATCCTTATGTGGCCTCCAATACTCAAATTCGAATTCTCTTCAAAGGAGATTTGGATAAAGGTCAAAGAAAGATATGTGCCCTATTTGGATTGTAACTCTATGAGATGTCTCATCATTTCTTATTTGGATTAGAAATCTATGAGACACCTAGGGGTATGTGTCTCATTATGAGCTATTTGGGTGTAACTATATGAGATTTTAGTGGATCCTCATTAAATAGGGTAGCTTCTTATGTTTTTGTATAAATAGGAGAGCCTTTTCCTTTGAAGGCATGTGTAAAGTTGGAGAAATATTCATGTTCTTAATAGAGAATTTGGAGCTTATACTTGGAGATTTGAAGATTTAGTTTTGCTTGCATATGGAGTTTCTTCACTTGCCATCCTAATACACCATTGGAATGGCCATCTAATGATTGTGAGTTTTAATTGCTTTTATAGATTAAAGTTCATTTGATTTCTTAGTATTAGTTTTAGAATGACTGTGTAATATTTGCTTTTCTAAAAGCATTTCAATAAGGAAGATTTATGTATTTTCTAATTGGATTAAGTTTGAGGCAAGGGCTCATATTTATTTAGTTTCCTTTCATGTTCTGTTATTTACTTTCTTAGATCAAGCTATCAATTCATTGTATAATTGAACAAAGGATCAGGCCAAGAAGGTGAATTCAAATTGAGTGGTTGAATGTTCAACCTATGCAATCATTGAGCTTTATTTTTTCATGCTTTTATATTTGCTTTTAAGGTCCTCATTTAATTACATTAACTAATATTCCTAAAGATCATTTTAAGAAATTGATTTAATCAGATTTCAAGATTAAATGGTTGAATATTTAATACATGCAATTACTGAGTTATTTTATGCACACTTTACTTGCTTTTCTAGGACATTAGAAGTTAAAGTATAAGCAGTTGCTTACACATCATCTCAAGAAGGTAACATTTCATAACTGAATGTTGGAGTAACTAAGTATACGTTAGCTATTTTTGATTTCACAGGTTAGTTGAACTTCATTTTCATTATTTGATTTCATATATTAGATGAATTGATTTTCATTATTTTGTAGTTAGATCGATCTAAACTGAAAGACAATTTCTAGCACATATAGTGCACGCATGCTTCACAAGTTTACGAAACCCCCAAGTTGACAAACTAAATGACAGACAATCACTTTGCCCCAACATTTTGGCATCATTGTGGGGGAAGTGTGCATAGGAGATAGCTTTCAGTTTAGAGTGTATTTTATTTGTTTTTGTTTTTACTAACCATTTATGGACAAAGGATCTAGAATGCAGCCCAAAGACTACATTGAGGAATGGTATCAAAAAGTAGTTACGCCACAATATTCATCAATTCTTCAAGAGATCCTTGCGGCAAATCTAAAGGTTAAAACGATTTTTCATGTCCTCATACACGATCAGGTACATTTTGCAAATTTGGATATGAACATTTTAGAAATTTTAATCCGTAAATGGCTCCATTGGAAACATTCATATACTTAAAAAAAAAAAAAAAAAAAAAAAAGTAAAAAAAAAAAAACTTTTAAGTAGGATAAACTAGGAAATAAAATAAATCTTGATTGCATTTTTTTGAGAGTTCTTGATTGCATTTTTTTAAGTTTTTAGACTTTAAAATCTTCTAGAATTTTATTTATTTTCTTGCATTTCTTCATTAACCTCACAAAAATATTTTCAATAAAAAAATTAATGTTTTCATTCTAAAAAAAATAAAAAATAAAAAAACAATCATGTTAGCTTTTCAATAATAAAAAATAACAAAAAGAAAATTCATCATGTTTTTGAATAAGGGAAATGTATAATTTCAAATAAAAATGATCAATTGATAACTGGTTCTAATGCGACTTGCAAAGAAAAAAAAAATTGTTAGCTTGGAATCCAATATTCAAAAATCCATCATAATAAAAAAATCATGCTCGAAGAGGTTGCTGTTTGTGCAACATAGCTCAAAAATAGTTCTAAATTCTAATATTCTTTGCATGTGCTCTAAAATGTATCATATGAGCTAGCTTTTCTAGTCATTCACACAAAAGAGGAGTCGAATTAGATTGGTAGGGTGGTTCTATTATGATCCAACTGCTTTGGTAGGTTCAGCTGGCCAGATTGACTAGTTATGGTTTGTAGTGATCTTCAAAACGCTGTGTCATGTTGGTGTTTTTGCTATTTGAATAAGTTTTTTCAAATTAGCTACGGAATGCAACCTATTCTACAGCTAATTATGTTTTCTGTAGCTACTTCCATGGTTTACCAGGTTACAGGTGTCAACCGAAGAAACCAGCCACATGAGCATCTCTGGAATTGTCTCGACATGGATTCTGTCCTAGTCACCCAACCCGGATCGATAAAAAAGCCAGCTCAAGACCATAGTAAAAGCCTTATTTTCAGAAATAAGAATCGAATCTACCATAAATTTTTTGAAGAATACAGTCGAACCAGACACTGGGGAGAATTTGATCAAGCTCTTCACAGTGGATCTACTAGACAATAGTTTCGTGGCTTCCATTTATGGCTTTGATGAAGTTTTTCATGTGGTCAGTCCTATCGACTTCGGCCCTAAAAATCCTGAGGTATGTAACTTGGGCACTTCAATTTTCCCAAACAAGATTCCGTTCATATATATGCATCTAAGTATTAATACTTAGTAACTTGAAATGATGTCATCTAGTCGGAAGTTGACAGAATGCTAAATGTTCTGAAGGCTTGCACATAAGCGTCTGTATCCACTCTTATGAAAGAATTAGAATCAGTGCATTGATGAAATCTATTAGATGTGTATCTCCTTACTGAATAGATACATAACTAGCCTCGAGAGCCACCACATGGCAAATCGAACCCAAAAAGCCCGAGTGCAATACTTGCAGAGGAAATGCGTAACAACTAAAAAATGTCAATTTTTAAACACGATTTCTGGCCAAATGAAAATGAATTTAGGAAAACTGAGACATGGGTTTTTCAGGATCAGGGTGAATTAGAAAAAATAGAAATGGTTTCCTCAATTTCGCAACCGTTTGAGAGAAATTTGAGATTCTTTGGAACCTTGTTTCGTTGACTGCGTGAGGAAAATTAGTTTTAATTAATGCACAGTTGTGGCCATATTCCAATATCTCTGAGAAATATCCACCCAGATCTGATTTCCCTGGCTAAATTCGAGCTTGAGACAATTGGAGAAAATGAGTTGAGTTTGGGTGCCTCAATCACTTGTGCCAAGTCATCCACTGTGTGTTGGCATTATCAATTTCCTCCATTGAAGGAGCCACCATGAAATAGAATGAGAAGGGATTTCAAGAGATCGAATAACAGTTCAATAATATTCATTATTTGATACCTCATGCAATTAAAGAATGAATGAATTAATTGATAAGAAGGTTGATTCTATTTCATTACAGCCTCAATACACATTTGAACATAAGAAAGAACAGGGATTCTCTAAAGTAGCACTAACGCGTTCCTGTTCTAATCATCCAAGTATCTTGGTTTCATTACCTTGACGTTGTATTTTGAAGGGGATGGTATGTGAGAGGAACAAAATATCTCATATCAAGTACTATGGAAGCTTTGATGTATCCCTTGGAAGGTTCTTGCAGGATAGATTATCTAACCAAATTTCCAGCCAACAGATGCACATAGCCTTTTCCTTTGCTAGCGGTTTTGTAACCCTTGCTTATGTTCATTGGGTTTGACTGGGTTAATAGCTTTCTGCTAAACATGTTTTTATACAAGAGTGATCACGTTTCTTTGATTCTTGTAGGTACAAAATATGAAGGCATTAAAAATGAAAAATTGTATGCCATGGCACAACCAAACAAGATCGACAAGATTTTAGCTACAGAAATTGTCCACATTCTATCGCTAAACAATGATTCTGCAGCTAATCGAAAATTTTGCAGCTATACATTTAACTCAATGATTTATTTATCAAACAATGTATTCTAACCAGAAATTCATGATCAACATGCCATTTCATCTGCTTACATCATCTTTTACTATAGCACCATGTTCCCATGCCACATTTTACATGACAATTTTCACTGTTTCATAAAACTTTCAAAACATTCTAACCTTCTCATACAACATCAGAATTCGATGATTCAAGTGTCATTGGAAAGATCTCAACGAGATCTACAAAATGACGAAGCTATTATCAGATTTTGAAACAGTAAAGAATGAATAAATTGATCAAAAGAAATAACAGGTAACTTGAGGCACTACTTTTGACACAGGTATAAACTCTTTTGGTTTTCTTTCATGATCTTGTTTAAAAGTACCGATTCTTTTCTTTTTTATAATGTAAATGTCATTAATAGAGAAATTGATCACCTCTCTATTTTGATAACTTTACAATCCATTGGAAAAGAAGTACTATTTTTTTGCAAGTTCTAGGAGGAAGAATAGATGACCATAAGCAAATAGTGTCGCTCAAAGACCACATTTATTTCACAAGAAAATGACCAGAGCAGCAACAAAGATGAAATATCAATGCGTGAGCACATGCTAGTGCATATCAGATCCAACACTTGCAAGCCTTTCAAATGCCAGTGTTTCTATTGCATCCACACTCCTTTAATCAATAAAACCTTCATCTCATTTCCTTTGCAGTCGCACTGCATTTCACTTAATCGGTCAATAAAAATTATCTCCTTCACTCCTCATTTTTATTCATATAAACTATATTTTCCTGCCTTGCTTTCACTAACTCATAACCCATTTTCATAAAGACATTCAACTCGCTTACGTGTTGATTTGTCCTTTTACTTTCCATTCACTTGTCATTTTCCTTTCCGTTAAATAAACCTTGAACCACTGCAAAATTTTCCATTCATAGTCCTTCAAAATCATTGTTTCATGTTCCCAATAGATGATGGAGGATTCCTTAAGGCCTTCCTTCTAACAAGCCTTGTCCTATCGACATCAACACATTATCTAGGTCCAAGGCTAGAGTCCTCATTAGTACCTTGAGGTTTGTATGCCTTAATGACAGGCTCTCTCGCCAACAATCATGGGAATACATCAATGTCCCTTGATCATTGGATCATGCAAGTGGCTTGACATTGGATCATTTATTCGCCCTTTGCAAGATGTTCTTAGGTACCTTGGCACTCGTTGACATTAATGGCTAGTTTTCCTTGCATTGGTTAATGACATTCATCAATGGTCGGTAATCCAATGATCTCTCTTCATGCTCGACACCGACACATTTATTCACATGACTAGAGTTGTACCATCAGTTTTACAGCAATTGAAGACTATATCATTTCAACATTTTGCAGGAGATACAATAAATTTAGCAATAGAAATAAAGAATCCACTTGACAACCTCATCTACCATTTATGCAACCTAGAAGTAGATGAATTCTACATTTCATTCCATGATCCAGAAGCAACCACACTCTTCAATTTCTATAAACCATGCACATTGAAGGTAAGTGAAGGTATGTGGTTTTCTAATTTTTAGTCATGCAATTCCTTAAAACACTAAAATTGTAACTTTGGGAAATTCCTCACTTCCTCTTTCACATTGTCATATCTTTAGTTGGGGGGAAGGGACATCATTTCATATTCATATATCATACACCATCTATTGGGTCCCTATAATACTAGTGATTACCCCATTACTATTGTAATTTTAACGCTTATTAATATTTTTGTGCCCGTATTATCCCCATATTGTTATTACTGTGCCCCATAGAATCCCTCTATTGTTATTTTTGTGGCTTTATATTATTACTGTTAGGTCGATTGGGTTATATTGTGACTCCTTAGACTCCTATATATAGAAAGGAGGTTTTGTCATTTGTAATATCCAAGAATTGTTCATTTATGTAATGTAAAGGAGGTTGCCCCCTCGAAGAGGCTGAATTCTAAGGCGTTGATCTATCTTTTCTATCTTTTCTTGAGCTGGTTCATAATATTTGGTATCAGAGCTTTGGATTCTAGGGTTT
>APFE030357450.1:55525-135084 GCA_000404065.3 Pinus taeda | reverse complement strand
TGAGCCTCAGCAAGATGCTGCTTAGCTCCCAGACCTATAAGTCCATGCTCTAATTCCCTTTCTTTATCAGTTTCTAGAAGGATGGGTTATTGCTTCCGTACCCTTGACTGATCAACTGTCTTGTGTGATTCTATCTTTTGGGTTAGTTTAGTTATAGCTTAGCATCTGTTTTCTTTCGAATCTTTTGAACACTATACTACCGAGCATTACTCGGACAAATAACCTCGGATTGAGCTACTCTTTGCAATAAAAAAATGTTCCCAGATTAACTTATTAATGTGGGATAATTAGAGGTGTGAGAGACCCTAGTTATAGCTCTACACCAAGTTGACAAATTAAATGACAGGCAATCACTTTTCCCCAACACAAACTGAGAGAAAGGAAAAGCCAACCACGTAGGAGAAAGTCAAAGTGGTAGACTTGGAGGTCGATGAGGGCATAGAGGATATTGACATTGAGGGGGTGGACCCTATTTCAAAATTTTTGGAGTATATCGCTCCATGCCAGGGCAAGGTGAAGGTCTTGAAGGACCCAGATGAGGGATAGTTGCTCCTGAACACACCCCTACTCCTAGAAAACATAATATTTTAAGGTCTGCACTTGGCACGCATCCCACATTTGAAGCTTGAATATTGGGATTTGGGGGACATCGAGCGATTCCTCCACCTAGCTACCGATACCTTCATGAGGCAAGTGTTCTACAAGGATTATGGTGTCACTATGCTGGAACCATTGGAATGGATTCACAGGGTAAACAAGGCAGGATTGTTGAACCGATAATGGGTGAGTCGCTACCACTGCACCCTTATAAACTTGATAGCCATTAAGCAGTTGTTGTGCCTTGTGCATGACGGGTGCTTGTGGTTGAGTGAGCTGATACCAATCACTAATATGGTGATCCATCAGATCACACTATTAGCTCACTTTGGAATGAATCTAGAAAAGGAATTTGGTGGAAAGAAGGGTGAGCACGACCTCACTAAGAAGACGAAGGACAAGTTCAAACTTGTTAAGAAAGCATGCAGTATTCCATTTCCAGTATGACTGACCCTGCAATGGAGGTGGCCACCCAAATTTTGGTAGGAAAAGTAATGTGAAAGTGTTGCACGGATGAGGGGCTAGTACTAGTGGTTTCATTAGTGGCTCATTGCATGGAGGGCATACATTTCAATTGGGCGTGCTACCTATGCAACGAGTTCCTCACGAACTGCAAAGAGGCACATGACCAAAGCAAGACTTTCCATTATTCATTGTTGTTATTATCAATTATGTTGGTCACGTGGGAGTTACAAGAGGATAGGCAGTTTCCTCCAGTCAAAACAGATTTGCCAAAAGCAACCAAGTTTGCTTCACTCTGGTCCACAAAGGACGTTGTGCGGGTTCGTGAAATCAAAATGTTTTGGGTGCTAATGGATGCAAGCATCCGCGTAGCCATCAACCAAAAGTTGTGGTTGTCACAAAACATTTTTTAGCAGTTATCTAGCTACATGGAATTCAATGTGGACTTCCATCATGTTTGCATCCGAGCACTAAAGGATCCAGATCAAAAGTGGTATGATATTTCCTACTTGGCTATTTGTGATGCCATTGAAGTCCTCAAGTGATGGCCAACAGATTGGCACACACCATTGGATTTCGCCATTGGGACTAGCAAGTCTGCAGAGAAGTAGAAAAAGGAAGTCGCCAAACTAAAGGTTTAGTAGTTGGCGAAAAAGAGAAAGCAGGAGACTGAGGAGAAGGCTTGCGCAGAAGTGGAGTGCGCTACAAAGGAGCAAGCAAAGAAAGAAGAGAGTGGCTCTGACATAAGTCAGAAATATCCTTCACCCTAAACAGAGGAAGACAAACAATTAGAACATGGTGGCGGAGATCTAGATAACACTCCTTTTTGTTTAAAGTGACATAGGTAATAGGAAAAGGAGGGACAATAAAAGAAGGCAAAAGCTTCCAAATTGTCTCTTGATCCAATCACCTTGACAGAGGGTGACTTGAATGATATTGGAGACAAGGTAAGGGATATGATAATGAAACAGTTGCAACAATTTGAGCAACAAAAGAAGTGAGAATTGGTTGCTATATAGACAGGTCTACATGAGCCGCAGAATCAAACAACTAGACTACAAACAAGTACAGGGTAGAGCGGCGTGGCATCAACTAGTTTGGCACTGAGGACCACCCAAGCAGCAGAGTTGGTCCAATTGTTGGATCTCTGGGCTATTACACTACCTGATGGAGCTTTTAGCATGGAGGCAGATGCTGACAAGGCTACTGTCAGCACTTTAAAGAATATTGGCATGAACTTGGCCACTCTCCCCAATGAAATCCTTCACACGCTACAAGTAGGTGTGATTGCAGAGCCTAGGGCCTGAGAGCAGTGCATGCTAAGCATGATCAACAAGTAGAAAGTCAACAACGAACATATGTTCATTGAGAAGACAACAATGCTAGAAGCATGGAAGAAGGTTCAGGAGAAGAATGATTGAACCACAACCGTGGTAGCTGAAGCATGCATAGCTGTTCCATAACTACACATACCCGAATAAGCTTCATTGGATGCCAATATTAGGAAGTTGGTTGCAGGTGTGCACGATGAAAAAATAGAGATGGCTAAGGTTCAGTTTGAACTAAACCTTAAAATCATAGAGCTTGCATTGAAGTCACAGCCTTCAACTCCACTAGAGATTAGAGAATAGCATGAGGCAGTTGTAAAGGATGTATTCATAATAGTAGATGCCACGGTGGCAGATTGCACCACACTCTTTGCGCAAGCTATGGAGGTCATTTATGACTTTGTAGGAGGATCCTAACCTATAGAGTTTAATCATATAAGCCCGTGAATTGCATCATAAATATGATGAAGCAAGCGCGACGCTGTGCACGGTCGCTATATCACAATGCTTGGCTAAGATGCATGAGGCAAAGAAGTTACTTGAATAGGTGAAGGTAGTGCAAAGGAAAGAGGTGGTCCTCAAGGCGAGATTGGGACCTTGGTGGACAAGGCCTATGTTATCTCTACTGCCATTGAGGAGAAGTTGGCAAGCCTACAGAGGACACAATAAAAGGTAAAGGAAGACGTCACAGGACTAGCAACCAAGTGGTTGGTGGAGTAGATCAAGCAGGAAGCCATGTAGAGCATGACTGAGGTAGTAGTGGCACAAGTTAAGATGGGAGGTCTCCGTAGTAAGATATTCGTGCCAAAAGAGTGACTCGGGGGGGGGAGTCATGATGTTTGTGTTGGGGGCCTATTGGGACAAGGTCCCTTGCAGTCATTTTTGGGGCAAAAACCCAAGTTTTTGTTATGTAAAGTGTAAAGCCTTTGCATGTTGTGGTCATGGAGCACGTAGATAGTAAGTGTCATAAAGGAATTTTCCCTTCTTTTATGTAAGTTGTGTCAGTTTGTATAGACCTACCCATGGTGCGTGGACCATGGGATTGTATAAAAAGGAGATTCTTAGAGAGTCTAAGGTAGTTCATGAGCAAAGAATGAATGTAATGGGTTATTAAGAAGTAAAGAGTGAAGAGTCTTAGAATAGAAGAGAGGTTCTGCAACTGTGTGTGTAGAGGCCTAGAATAGAGTCTACACCTGAGTGCATAGGGTAATCTTGAGTCTGTAAGAAAATATGAAGTATCAATATAGAGATTATTCTGGAAATATCTATGTTTTTTTCCATTTACTTCTGTTATGAATGAATGGTTTATGTTATGATGAATAATGGGGTTATGATTTAATACTATATTGATGCACGATTTTGCATGTTTTGCATTGTTAGAAGAACGCAAGTAATAATATCTATTTACGCGAAGGATATCTTAGTGCATGTTAGAATTATCAGACACTTAAGCCGGTCTTGGTAAATACAAAACTAAGGGTAATTACATAAGCACGTAGGTAGTGGATCCACCTATTTAGGGTCTGCAAAAGGTTGTCGTAGACTTTCACGAAGATTTAGAGGCTGGTAAGAGGAAGTGATATGAGTAAGCCTTAGAGGCTTATTGATCTGCGCGAACGCAGATTAGGGGTACAAAATGACATCACGATCATCTCTAGGTGCAAAAACTTGGTTCAAGCATCCCCCCATACTACTTTAGGTGAGACTTCAATCCGCACTTTGAGGATTGATACCAAAAGGGCTAGTAGTGTAGGGATTTGTTTGACAAACTTAACTCTGATCTTGGGTCAGGACCCACTAAGCCAATAGTATGCTTGGTTAAATGTATTATTCTTGTAAGCTTGGTTCAAGTATTGTTAATTTATGCTTGATTATATGTGTTTATGCATGAGTGTGGTTGATTACGCATTGCTTATGCATCTTAAGGGTTGCACGTGGTTAAGTGTACAGTGATGTAATGGTTGTTGTCATGCATGAGGTCATGGTATGCCTTGTTGATAAGGTCATGCATTGATGAGGAACCTAGCTAGAATGGTGATTATATGGTTATATCCTTATTTGTTATGTTTCTATATGTTGTCATGATTATGTTATACATGTATCATGTTAACTTGTTGATTTTTCATATAAGGTATCCTCCTCGAGCTATATTAAGGTACACTGGTTTATTGTGATTTGGTTTAGCTAACATGATATACCTTGCAGGAAGAAATATCAAATGGCTAGCAAGATGGTAGACTATAAAGACACTCCCTTTGAATCAAATGAGAAATATGGTGTTGGGAATTCTTCTGATTTGGAAGATAAATTGAGGAGCTTAAAGGAAGAAATAAGGAGTTGTAAGGCATATAATGACAGAATCATGCAGGCATAGGAGAAACATGCAAAGGTAAATGCAGTGATACTTCATAGTTTTTCATATTTACAATGATAGGGACCAAATTAGATTGGCTATGAGTAGGATGACAAAAGAAATGGATCATATGGTAGTAGGTCACATGGTGGACATAGGTCAAATAGAGATGACATTGTTAGATATGGAAGATTGTTGGACACTCCAGATAGGAGAGGGCATATACACATGTATTATTCTAGTTTAGACTTAGATAGGCACTATGATCGCCATCATTATCATCCTTACAAGAGGAGTGTTAGGATATACTTTCTATATGAGTTTAAGAAAGAAAAGACACCTAATGTTGATGGAGATATGAAGAAACCATAGGATGCATAAGCATGGTTTATTGGCATGACGAAGTTCTTTAGGTTGCATGGCTATTCAGAGAACATGAAAGCAAGAGTGGCTACATTTAGTATCAAAGGTAAAGTAGACATTTGGTGGGAAAATGTGAAGAATGTTAGATGTATCCATGAGGAAGACTTGACTTGGAGTGATTTTGAGCAGCTATTCAAGAAGAAGTATTTGTCGGAGAGATAATTTGATGAAAATGAAAAATAATTCTATGAGCTAAAGATGGGATCGATGACAGAACTGAGGTATGTGCCTAATCTCATGGATGAGAAGGCCAAGATTCAAAGGTTCATTAGTGGATTACGGTTGCATTCAAATACAAGATTAAGTTCAATGAGTCTAAATCATTGGAGTATACTATCTGAAAGCTAAGGAATTTCTATGAGAAATCGAAGTGCAAATCTGAGACTAAGCCATAAGGAAAATGAGAAAAGAAGTGAGCAAGACCTCAAGGTATAGGCAATTAAGAAAGCAATTAAGAAAACGTAGCACCATCTATGAAGTTCAATGCATTAGATAGAGGACAAGGACATCAATCTAAGGAGCAGAATAAGGAGCCCATGTGGTGTTGGGCTTGTGGAGGGGGTCATCGCATGAAAGATTGCCCATAATATCAATGTGGTAGGCCTAAGATATATAGTACATAAGACACATAGACTGTTGGGGATGTTGGTCAGAGTATTGCTCATATTTATGCAACATTGGATAAAAATAGGTAGACCATTAGACATCTATCATTGATATGGACGGTAAGATTTGTGATCAAGTTATTTCTATTTTGATTATCCCTGGATCTAATTATGGCTATGTTAGTCCTGAATTTATGGATAATTGTAGTTTGAGTAAGGAATTGCATGCAAAATTTTGGTTAGTGTAGTTGGTTATAGGAACAAAGAAGCAAGTTCATCATCGAGTAAGAGCTTGTGCATTTGATTTGAATGGTATTCCTACCATAGCACATTTGAATGTATTACCATTATGATCATACGCTATGTTGTTAGGTATGGATTGGTTGTACCTACATAGAACCAACATGGATTGTTATGAAAATTCCATTGAGTGTGTGGATGACGATAGGCAACCAAGAGTCTTATAGGGAAAGAAGAAATCCACATTAGTTAGGATGGTAACAGTTATATAGACCAAGTGTAGTCACTGTATAGGGTGTGTGTTATTTGTAGTACCTAGTGACAAATGTAAGGAAGTTGAGGATGTGGATGTTTTTGGAAAGTACCCAGTTCTACAATAGTTTTAGGATGTATATCCTGAGGACATTACAAAGTTTCCACCTCACAAGGAAGTAGAATTTTCTATTGATTTGGTGCCAGGGGAAGCTCTAGTATCAAAAGCACCTTACAGGATGAGTACACTTGAGCTAGTAGAGTTGAAGCCACAATTGAAGGAAATGTTGGCCAAGGGATACATTAGGCCAAGTGTATCACCTTGGGACACACCAATTTGTTTTGCGAAGAAGAAATATGGTTCTCTCAAACTATGCATTGACTATAGGAAGTTGAATAAAATAATAATAAAGAATAGGTATATGTTATCGAGGATTGATGACTTGTTCAATCAGTTTAAGGGACTATTAGTGTTCTCAAAGATTAATTTGAGATTTGGATATCATCAACTACGCATCAAAGAGGAGGACATTTACAGGACAACTTTCTCGACCAAGTATGGGTATTATGAGTTTGTTGTAGTTCCATTTGGTTTGACTAATTCTCTAGATACATTTATGTTCTTGATGAATAGTTTGTTGTGTCTGTATTTGGATAAGTTTCTTATTATGTTCATTGATGGCATATTGGTATATTCTAAAAATGAGGAAGAACATGATAAACGTTTAGAGTTAGTGTTGAGGTTGATGAGAGTGCATAATTTGTATGCTAAGCTCAACAAGTATAGTTTCTTTTAGAGTGAGGTACACTATTTGGGACATGTTGTCTCCAAGGAGGGCATTGTAGGAGATCCAGAAAATATAAGGGCCATCATGGAGTGGGTAGCTCCTAGGAATGTAGATGTTGTGAGGTCCTTCATGGGATTGGAAGGTTATTATAGGAGGTTCATCAGGAACTTCTCACTCATCTCTAAGACTATTACATCATTACAGAGAAAGGGTAAGAAGTTTTAATGGAAAAAGGAGTGTGAAGCTAGTTTTGAGTAGATTGAGAAGTTGTTGACACATGCACCAGCAAAGAGTTTTAGTATGCATAGATGCTTGAAATAAGGGACTTGGTGGAGTCCTTATGTAGGATGGAAAAGTGGTATACTATGAGTCACCAACACTGAATGAGCACGAGTAGAAATACCCCACACATGGCCTTGAGTTGGCAGCAATCATACATGCATTAAATATGTGGAGACATTATCTTCTGGGAAGGAGGTTTATATTGATTAGTGATCACAGTGGTTCGTGGTATCTATTTGACCAACTGAATCTGAATGGTAGGAAGGCTTGGTGGTTGGCCACGATCAGTGAGTTTGATTTTGATATTAGGTATATCAAAGGTAAAGAGAACAGAGTGGTATATTCACTTGGAAGGTGGATATAGGTAAATCACTTAGTAGCTATGAACTCCTATGGGATAGACTTACATGACAGGATTTTGCATGCAACTCAGCACGATTTCAGCTATATGGAGACTGTACATAGGATGCAACAAAGTTCATATAGTAGTACAGTTAGAGGTATAGGTGGTAGTGCAACTACAGGTACAAGTGCATGTGGTGGAATAGGTATAGGTACATGTACAAGTAGTAGTATAGGTACAGGTACAAGTAGTGGTACAGGTGTCGAGCCGTAAAAAGGGTCTTTTTCACCTCTAATTACCCCACATTAACTTGTCAATCTAGGAACGATTTGTTATTTCAAAGAGTGTACTCTGTTTGAGGCTGTCATTTGTCAGAGTAATGCTAGTAGTATAGTGCTCAAGAAAATACAAGAGTAAACGGATGCTTGAAAGAAAATCTACTTACAGCAAAATACCTTGAAGCCTAAACCACTCATTTGGAAAAATAAACAATGTATTAGTCAAGGGTCTAGTAAAAATAACTCATCCCTTTGGAAACTGATGTAACCAAAAGTAATCAAGGAACAGATCATCAATCTAGGGACTAGACAGCAAATGCTAATGCCCACTACAGTTTCAGATCATTCCGCACACCAAAGCAATCAATAATGCAAATGATAGAAAATGGAACAACAATTAAGAAATGGAACAGCAACTAGAAAATGTAACAACAACTAAATCTGATGAACAACAACACCTTAATCTACAGAAACAAGTGCAACAGCCTTATCCTATAGAATACTCAAAGGATAAATTAAACAACAAACAGAAATGGAACAGCAACCAATTACCAATGGAATATAGAACAACGCTTAGAGCCTATGGTACTGAAATAAATAATACACACAACATAAAACGATATTAAGAAAAACAATAATCCGAGTTTGATACCACAAGTACTAATCCCAGCTAGAAAGGGTAATGATCACAATTCATAATGAAACCGCAATGTCAATTGAACAACAATCGTATGAAGTATAAACCATAGACAAATACAGTAATACCAGCTTAAGAAGGTTACAACTCCATTACTCTGCAATTAAATAGAAATAGCATTCTGTAGAGAACAATTATGTTACATTAACGACTTTAAGGGAATAACAATACATTATAAGATCAAAATGCACATTACGACTTTCTTACTGTCGAGAACAATATATGAAATATAACAGAGCTGCAATACAAGATAACAAAACACACTAGATTACCAATTCAAGCTGATAATACAAACCACACACTAACTAGAGATAATGATACAAGAGCAAGTGTTCCACCAGGGCCGGGCCCTTAGCCTCCAGGGATACACCACTTGAAGTTATTCTAGAATCACAGATGGAACAACAACCAGATTTATATTAAAGCATTGAATAGAGTTACAGTAAATCTCTTCTTAACAAGAGTCGATGATCAAAGTTCAAGTATAGAGAAAAGTTACATGACAAATTAACCGTATCTAGACTGGCAGTGCTACCACTACTTATAACAGCTAAAGTGGAGATGTCAAGGATGCAAAAATAGTTAAAGTAGCGATCCCTCAGGATCAAAGGATCCTGAGGGATTCCCCAAGCTGTTAATCCTCATTTATCTGGTCATTTTGTTGCGTTGAGTCGATATCTCCTTTTCCTTTCCTTGCCTGAGATGTTTTAATTTAAATCGTCTTGTTTGCATATGGTTCCCTGCCAAAGGGACAGTGGTTAGCTCAGTCCTATCTTTTTCCTTGGAGTGGCAATCTTTAGTTTTTGCCTTTTCCTACATAAGAAATAGTGATTATTAGCATTTTCATGTTGCATATAAATCTTTATAGATTTTTTCATGATTTCCCATTATCTTCCTAGTTCATGATGCAAAGATGTTACAAGTTCTAAAGAAAAGATGGCAAAATAGTCAATGAAAACATAGCTTCTTCAATACTCCACACACCCCCTTGCTTACCCTTTTTCATGCCCTAATGAAAACATCGTAGTTGACATGTAAGGTAGTGAGAGAGTAGGCTGGAGATGGGATCTCATGTGGTGGCCTACAACCATGATGCCTAACTAGGTGTTCAAAAAGATGGCCTGTCTGACCCTCAGGCATCTCATACAGGGCTTGGTGTCTAGATGCAGTGTGCCAAATAATCAGGCTTCGAAACATATATCCTAACCAAGATGGCCTTGCCCTCAAGATAACTTTGCCATAGAGGTTTAGACGATTAGCGGCTAACTTAAAATTATCGTAATTAAATGGTTCCCTAAGTTGGATGTTTGGATTAGAGGTCTGATATCAAAATTTAGCAGCTGCAATGGCAAGGTCCTTAATGGTAAAGAAGTATTCTATCCCTTGCTAGTTGATTGATGTATGAATGGGTTTTAACGTGTCAATCATGCTCGGAGTCCTCATAAGGCTCCTATGTTTGTTCCATAACTGTAATGGGTCTCTAGGCTCAGCTCTTACCCATAAGTCTAATCCGTTTTCTTGTCTTTGGAAGGAATTATAGGCTTTAATCCATTTAATTTGATTAACTCCAAACGAAATAAATTCCTACAGTTGGATATCCCCAATGAAAGGGCCAAGGTTCTGCTTTGTGTCCTAGTCTAGCACAAGATTATGCAGATAGAACTCACACAGTAGTCTTTGAACCTTCACTCCATAATGCTTACAACAATTTACAAAATCATCAATGGTATTAATTTGGATAGGGGCTCCTGCTTTGACGGCCTTAATTTTCAATTGCAAATATCGTTCCATTAAAAGAAAGGCATAATTCTTGGCAGGGGCTCTACATGATAGGACGTCAGTGTACAAAGAGTATAAGGTATCCATATATCTGATGACTACATCTAATTTATGAGTTATCTTTGCAATTTTTTCTTGTTCTTTTCGCCATCCTTCAAAGGCTTGGCTCTAAGATAAATTGACATTCCTTATTTGTTGTTGTAATTCTTCATACTTTTCTCGAGAAACTATTCATTCCATGAGTTTTTCAACTTCTTGTTGCACTTGCATCAAACCCTCTCATAGGGTTACTATCCTCGGATCGTTGTCCCACATAATAGTGGCCAGCGAAAGATTTACTTCAATCTTCCTATTGCGTCATTTTGTATTCATAGTCTACATCCTTTCAGAGGGTTGTGTCTCTGTCTAAACTTCCTTGTCACAGGTCAATATATCGTCTGTTTGTACTTCAATATGAGCAACAATAGAATGTTGTTCTTTTTTCTTTTGAACAACAGTTTGTTCCTTAACAAGATTTTGAACAGCAAACTATTCTTCAATGATGATTTGAATAGCAGGTTATTCTTCAACAAAAATTTGAACAGCAGATTGTTCTTCAGCAGGATTTTGAACAGTAGGTCGAACAAGGGTCTTTCAAACCTTTTACTTGGGGGGTTTCACTAGAGTAGTTGCATGTGTTTCCTCATAAGTTCTCTTTGTTCTCTTTCTTATCCTCAAAACCCTGACTTGCTGCCGAAGTCGAGATATCACATTTAGTAACCTTTACTGTTCTTTTCGTAATTGTTTGATTTCTTCTGCTTCCTTAGAAGGAATAGCTATCTATTTACTCAAGCCTAGATTGCTATCCTGGCCAATTCCTTGGTTTTCCTCTTGGGTTGCTCCTTCAATGTTTTGTTCAGGCTGCTCAGGAGTAGAAACCCTAGCTGGTTTTGTTAATTCCTGGGTAACTTCCTTATCCACCCCTTCTTCTTCATGCAATTCTTCTGGTGTAGTATGGCTAGGAGTGGATTGTTCACCTCCCATATCTTCATCATCATGAACAAAATTATTCTCTTCATTTTCTTTCCCGTCATACAATTCCTAATGCTCCTTCAGTTCTTCCTCAGTCTAGAGGCCTGGAGGGTTGAGAGACTGGCCATATTCGCCCATATTTGCCAAAAAAATTTCCAATTCGTCCTCTTGTAAAGGACTTTACAGTGGACTCTCTTCTTATTGTTCTGCCTCTGCCTCCACCTGCTCAGGTTTCTCGGTCTCTTCCTCTGTCTCTCATTCCTCATTTTCTTCTACTTCTTTCTCATTATGTTCTCCTTCCAATTACGAGTGTTGCTCATCCCCTGAGTCATCAACTCCATAGGATGGCTGGTAACCCCCTTGGGATTTTCCAACCTTCCTCTAATTTGTGCCAATCTAACTAATTTTCTCCATTTTGATGGTCTAGCTGGTGTACTGGTAGTGTGTTCGCGTTTTGGAGCTGGCAGATTTGGTGCCCCATCTATTATAGAAATTAGTTCTTCCCAGCTACTCTATTTTCGAGCCAAACTGTGGCTAACTATCAACCATATTAGCCCATGGTGACTCACCACTGATTCCACATGAAGTGAATTTTTCATGCTTCGGGCAACATCATTCAGTAATGAATTTTAAAATGTAGGCAGGTTCACAGAGCATTTTTCTTTTAATACAGCTAAGAGTTTCAGGTGTCGTGGTCTTACCACATCTTTCCTACCTTCACAGGTGATGTAGCTTTGGATGATCCTCACCAATTCTGCCCATGGTTCTCCTAATGCTGTTGGTAGGACTCCCTTTCCTCTGACTGTTAGGTTTTCGCCTACATCCTGGAAGATCTCCATGATCTTTTGCAGCCTCTCCTTCTTCAGAGTCTACACAGGTCCATTAGCTGGCAGTCCAGAGACCTCTGCAATTACGTCATTGGTGATTGTTATATATTTTCCCCTTACTGTGGAGTGATTTTCTTGTAAATTCTACAAGAATTCTATTGCCATGGTCTCGTTGGATTCCTGTATGCGATTAAGATAGACTAACCATCCTGCCTTTGCTAGAATTTCCCGTGCAGACTGCCAATGCCTATGGTTCTCTTCTAATTGACCTTCCTCCCATGCTTTTTAGTTCACTGTAAAAACACAGATGGCAATGGAACAACGAGTTGTTCGAATTGTTAGCAACACAGAAGAAAAAAGTAAAATTGCAATGCTCGTTCAAATATTACTAATTATTACAGATGGAAATATCTTAGGAACAACAAGGCATGCAAAAAAAAATACCGTTAAGCCTTGCTATTCCCGAGTAAGAATTTGACAAGTAATAGCTTGACACATATATCCCCAAATTATAAAGTCAACCCCCCCCCCGCAATGTGATAGGCCATCCTCGGTCGTCAAATGAAGGAGCGGCGGGTCAGGCTGTTCTGGTATAGGGGTCATAAAGGAACAACATATGCAAGGATGCCATGTTTACAAAGTAGCAGGTTACCGAAATCGAGGTGTATAATAGGGTTGCTTAATAAATAAGAAAATACGGTTACATGATGCGAGGCTGGGAGGATAGGACAGCTGATGTTCATAACGAGTGTAATGCGGTCATTGTCTACGTTTTCCATCATGATTTTTTATAATGGATTTTCATCCATTTAATGGTTTAGGGAAGGGATATGCATAATCCTATTTGATAGATTACAAAGGTATAAGACCTAGAAGGGTATTAATGATGACTATTGGCGTATAAGAAATGTGACTTCAATACCATTAATAGAGCTCTGTTGCCGATAGGTGTCCATAACCTTGGCGGACTTGTTTGTTTCACCCATGGAATGATGATCCTTTGTGTATGCGTAGGAATTTCTATTCAGTGTCAAAATGGAGGTCATTATGCTGGCTTGGTAAGCAGTTAAATCATAATGCCATTCACCAGGAAGGAGTGAAAGGTGGGCAGGCTGGCTTGTGATGAGACCTCTTGTTCCAAGGACTCTTTATTTTTTCTAATGGGCCTCTTGGACCATATCCCTAGTGTGGTGGCCATAGTGGTAATGCCACTTCACTTTCTTCCTTATGATCATGGTAGGTTGGCTCTTGATGAGACCCCCTATCCTGCACTTGACAATTCAAAACATTAGTCTTTTTTTTTTTTTATAACATGCATTCCTATTTATACACAAAGGGTGGTTTGGCCCTCCTTAAGAGTAGGAATGGTGGAAGAATTCTTAACATCTCAATAGAAAAATATAAACCCTTTGTTCTTATTCCTTAATAATTTATGAAAGAAGATTATGGGAATTTAAAAAGAACCAGCATGATAAAGATGACCAATCATGTTGGTATTAGTAGGGTAATGACAGAAAAAGTAATGAATAATTGTGTCTTTCCTTCATTCTTCTTTATCAATTCACAACAATTTCTTGTAAATGTAGTGATTTTACATAATTTGCTGATTTTAGTATGATCTAGCTTTGCATCGATTGCACGAGTGTATAGCTGTACTCCAAAAGACCTAAAACAAGAGGAACAACAATGATCTATAAGAATAAGTAAAAGGAATACAAGAAAGTTGTTGTTTGAAAAAAGAAGGGCAAAGGAATTCAAGTGTTGTTCCTTTGAAAAAGGAACAACAAAAACGAAGTGTCGTTTCCTTTGAAAAAGGAGCAGCAAAAACTGAACATGCCGTTCCTTTAGAAAAGGAACAGCAAAACACCAAAAGTGTCGTTCCTTTCAAAAAGGAACAGTAGAAACGCAAGTGCTAAAAAGTGCCATTCCTTTGGAAAAGGAACAACAAAACGAAAATGTCGTTCCTTTAAAAAAGGAACAACAAACATCAAAAAGTGTCATTCCTTTAGAAAAGGAACAGCAGAAACGCAAATGCCATTCCTTTGAAAAAGGAACAATAAAAATAAAAAAGTTCCATTCCTTTGGAAAAGGAATAGCAGAAACGCAAATGCCATTCCTTTGAAAAAGGAACAGAAAAAATAAAAAAGTGCCATTCCTTTGGAAAAGGAACAGCAGAAATGCAAATGTCATTCCTTTGAAAAAGGAACAACAAAAATCAAAAAGTGTTGTTCCTTTGGAAAAGGAACAACAAAACACTCAAATGTTGTTCCTTTAGAAAAGGAACAACAAAAATGAAAAAGTGTCGTTCCTTTGGAAAAGGAACAACAAAACACTCAAATGTTGTTCCTTTAGAAAAGGAACAAAAAAAATGAAAAAGTGTCATTCCTTTGGAAAAGGAACAGCAAAACACTCAAATGTTGTTCCTTTAGAAAAGGAACAACAAAATGAAAAAGAAAAATAAACGGCTGAAACAAAGGTGTTGTTCTTTTGAAAAAAGGAACAACAAAAATGACAAAAGTGCACACAAATGTTGTTTCTTAGAAGAGGAACAACAGGAAATATAGAAAAAATAAATTATGTACAAAGTATATATTAAAAAAAGGTGAATCACTTAATGAATCACAGGTGAGGAAGATTGCTCTTCCCCCTATAGAATTTGCAGTCCCCGTGTAGTTGCTGACAGAAGGATTCCCGAGTAAGTGGTTTGTGGTATAGTCGAACTCGGTGGCCATTTACTTTAGAGGTATGACTAGATCCATCAATAGTGACTAGATTTAGGGTGCCATTATCATGTACCTTTTGGATTTCATATGGCCCTAGCCAGTGAGTCTGAAGTTTCCTGGGAAAATCCTGAAACCTAGAATCGTATAAGAGTGCCCAGTCTCCTTCGCATAAGACTTTGTTTTTAATGAGAGCATCATGCCATTTAGCTCGCTGCTATTGGATTAATGCAGTATGTTGAAGGGCAGAGAGCCTGATTTCATCTAGCTTGTTGATCTGTTGTAATCTATTAATCTGTGCCTCGTTTAGATCTAGGCTGACTTCTTGTGTTGTTCACAGTGTTTGGATTTCAAATTCTATAGGGAAAATGGGTTGCTTTCCAAACACCAATTGGTATGGTGAATAGCCAGTAGTGCTTCCCCACGTTGTTTTATAGGCCCACAAGGCTTTTGGTAATTTGCAGCCCAATCACGTCTATGTGACGCAATGGTTTTTGTCAGGATTGCTTCTATTATTTTGTTATTGCTTTCTACTTAACCGTTTGCTTGTGGGTGGTATGGAGTCGTAATTTTATGTTGGATATGATAGTTTTTAAGTGTTACAACAATCTTATTACCAACAAACAGTTGTCCACCATCTGTAATTATATCTCTTGGAAGCCCATATCACACAAATATATGAAACATGAATTGTATGACAAAATCCTCTGTAGCTCTCGGTAATGCTTCTGCTTCAACCCACTTGGTGACATATTCTGTTGCCACCAGAATATATGTTTTCTACTTCGAAGATGGATTGATTGGACCAACAAAATCAAGTGCCCATCGCTCAAATGGTTCGACAACCAGTTGTGGGTTTAGGCGCATTTCAACGGCCTGACTAGGGCGTCCTGCTCTTTGACAACTGTCACAAGCTTGAACAAACTTCTTTGCATCTTTGAAAATCATAGGCCAATAATACCTTGTTTGTAGCACCTTATGTCCAATTCTCTTATCAGAAAAGTGTCTGCCACATGGTCCGTTGTGACAAGCTTTCAAACTATCAAAAATTTCATCCTCTCGGACACATCTCCTGATGTGCATATCTACTCCTGTATGAAACAGGTAGCCCCCAATCTAGGAAAATCAAACACTTTGCTGGACAATCTATTTCTGTTCATTGGGAGTTAGATATTTTGGTAATTTACCTGTTGCTAAGTAGTTTGTAACATCAGCATACCTAGGTGTTTTAACAGTGACAACAAACAAACACTCATTTGGGTATTGATCTTCAACTCCTGTTGCATCCACTGGTTTTGGTATTCGTGAGAGAAAGTCAGCTACAGGGTTTTCTTTTCCGGGTCTATCCTTGATTGTAATGTAAAATTGCTGCAATAAAATCAGCCATCTAATTATTCTACCAGTTGTGATTGGTTTATTTGCTAAATATTTTATGGCAAACTGATATGTATATAAAATAACAGGATATCCAGTAATGTAATGCCTGAACTTATTGATAGCATGTATTACATCTAGAAATTCGCTTTCAGTAACAGTATAATTTAATTCAGCAGGGGATAAATTCTTGCTAATATAATAAATTGCATATTGTTTTTCTTCCTCTTCCTACCCAAGGACTACTCCAATAGCTGTATTTGAGGCATCTGACAAAATCTGGAATGGTAGGTTCCAATTTTCTCCACGAAGGACTGGAGCTGTGGAGACAAGATTCTTTAGATCTTGAAAAGCACGACCACATTTTTCTGTCCAAAGAAAGTCAACATTACCTATTAGTGCATATAGAGGTGCAGCAATATGTGAATAATGTTCTATGAACCTCTATAATAACCAGAGAATCCAAGAAAACTGTGTACCTCTGTTTGAGTGGTAGGGGTGGGAATTAGAAAAATTATTTGGATTTTGGCTAGGTCTACTTGTATGCCAGCTACTGAGATATAGTGGCCTAGAATAAGTCTTTTAGTCATCATCATATAGCATTTTTCATGGCTTAGGCAAAGCCTGGTGGCAATGTAGTGCTGCAGGACTTTTTCCAGTGTGTCCAATGCTGGATCAAAATCATCTCTGTACGGTGTAAAATCATCCATGTAGACTTTGAGCCCCTCATTTATTAGGTCTGAAAAAATGCTAAGGATAGCTCTTTGAAATGTGGTAGGAGAATTACATAAGCCAAAAGGTAAAACTCTGTAGGCAAATGTTCCCCAAGGACAAGTAAAAGTAGTTTTGTCTTAGTCTTCAGGGGCAACCTGAATCTGATTGTATCCACTGAAGCCATCTAAGAAAGAAAAGAATTTCTTTCCTGCCAAAGTGTCTAATACTTGATCAATAAATGGAAGGGGAAAGTGGTCTTTTGTGTTGTTTTATTTAATTCTCTATAGTCTACACAAATCCTCCACTTTCCATTCTTCTTCGATACCACAACAAGTGGAGAGACCCATTTACTACCGGAGATAGGGTAGATGAAGTTAACATCTAAAATTTTTTGGAGTTTAGCTTTTACAACTTCTTTTAGATGAGGATTAAGTCTCCTTTGCTGTTGGAAAAAAAGTTTCGCATCCTTTTTTATATAAATGTGGTGTGTACATAGCTGGGGATCAATTCCTTCCATATCAAGGTAGTCCCATAGAAATGCTTCTTTATGTTTCCTCAATAACTGGATGAGTTTATTTTCTTGTTCGTAAGTTAGGTTGGCATTAATGTTTAAAGTCTTTCCTGGCTCAATTTCCACAAATTTACTATTCGAGACAGAGGTGGTAGGTATTGGTTGATCATGTGTATCTTTAAGAAGATCCTCTTCTAATTCGTTATGAAATGTTGCTTCTATCATATGACATTGTACGTGGGGTCTGGGTTTAGCTTTGCTAATGAAATTATTAATAGCATCGTCTTCTATTTGGTCTTTAAAATCGAGGGCCTCATGTATGGTTAATGGATATCTAATATTTTCTATGAGGTATGACACAGGGTGCTTGTTAGTTTTTATTATCGTGACACTTGGCTGCGCTGGGGGGTATAAAGCTAGATTCTTAATTTTTATCCCCCTAGAAATCGTCATATTTCCTTGTCGACAACCAATATAAGCATAAACAGTTGCGAGCCAAGGTCTGCCTAAGATCAATGGGTGTCCATCAAGTCAGTT
Organism: Pinus taeda; assembly: GCA_000404065.3. Lineage (NCBI taxonomy): Eukaryota > Viridiplantae > Streptophyta > Pinopsida > Pinales > Pinaceae > Pinus > Pinus taeda. The sequence continues at coordinate 116,963 of APFE030357450.1, read as the reverse complement.
TTTGGGGTTTATTATTAGAAAATCGGCCGGATATTCCCAGGAATCAACAAATAACATAACATCCTGTAGTGTTCCCTCTGGCCTAACTACGGAATGATTAGACAGTTCTAATAAAGTGGAGGTCAATTCTACTGATGTAATGCCCAGTTTTTGGCAAGAAGCGGTTGTTAAGATGTTAATTACAGCTCGTAGATCAACTAAGGCATTAGAGAAGGTTTGACCATAGATCTGTACAGTTACTATTAGATTTCCTGGGTCTTCATATTTAACGGGTGTTTATTCTCCTGATAATAAGTCAGATAAAGTGCCAACCACTTGGACTTTTGGGTTATTTGTTAGTTTCCTCCTTGGTTTCTTTATACATAGCTCTTTGATAGTTTTTGCATATATTGGGATGTCTTGAATGGCTTGGAGGAGCGAGATTTTTATGTACAGGTTTTGTAATTCTCCTAGAATGTCAAAATCATGATGTTGTATGGGTCGAGATATAATCAAGCATTCTGGGAATGGAGGAGAGGATGTGGTTTCTGGATCATGAATTTTTTGTCTGGGCACGTCCTCTTCCTGTAACAATTGTTCTACAAGTAACTAATTTTCAACTTGGATTGTTTTATCTCCCTCTGTTTCAATGATACGCCCCAATCTTAATTGAAGGTCATCACACTCCTTTAGATTGGTCCTTGTTTTTGGTGTTTCAATTATTTGAATGGTTTGGACCGGTCTATTATTTGGATTGGGGTTGGGTTGGGTTGGGAGTTGTGGCCTTAAATTAGACTGGGGATTTTTTTGTAGAGCTGGCAGTGTAGGTTGAGGGAGCAGGATAGTTCCTACTGGCTGATTCATCAGTCTTTGCCAGTTTGTATGCCATGTTTGACTCTGTGAAGTAGGAGGAGTCCATTGCGGTGGGAAAACATTTTTTTTCCAATATGGTGGGGTATAGGGAAACTTTGGCCAATTGGGTTGGCTTGCTTGACTCGGCCATGGAGATGATGAAGGTAATGATTGTTGTGACCAATTCAGGAAGGGAGGTTGATTTTGCCACATTGAATTATATTGTTGAGCATGGTATTGCTGAGGCTGGAAAGAAGAAGCTGGGTCTAAAAACATACATGTTTGTCGCGGCTGCCACTGATGGCACTGATTAAGTAGATACACTGGTTCTGGCTCTTCTTCTGCTTCCTTGTATACTGCTTTCAATCCAGGAAGTGAGGGGCAGCTCTTTGTGGAGTGGTCTTTTGTATAAAGGCGCAAACTTGAACTGCATCTAATGGACACTCCTTGTGGCTGTGTTTCTTCCTGCATCTGGGATAGAAGATTGCTAAATTCTGTTCTGCTTCTGCTTACCTCTGTTTAGCCTGCATAATATCAAGTTGTGTTGTCAGCATCCCCAATATGTTAGTTTTAAAATTTTCTAATAAATTTCCAATTTCTGCACGAGTTACTCGACCTCTTGATACATAAATCAATAATGTCAACAAAATTTTCTTGATAAATATCTCCCTTCCCCATAATGTTTAATGTCTGAATCCATTGTTCCTTCATTCCCCTAATTAATGTTTTTTTAATACATTATCAAGTAAAGGTAATGATGCAAAAGGAGATCTTTGGAGATTATACTAAAATTGTTCAACATACTCTTCCAATGTTTCATTTGGTTTAGCTACCATCTGAAATATTTCATCTTTTAATTCTCGAGACCTGCAATAATCCTAATGCGTTTTTAGAAGAGGCTCTTTCATTTTATCCCAGTTATTTATAACACCACCACCTAATCCCATAAACCATCTCAAAGCAGCTCCTTTTAATGTAGAAGGAAATAATTTTAGTTTCTGGGGATCGGTGGTATAGTCATATCCTCTACACAACACATCGAATTCAAATAGAAATGCATCCGGATCTTCTGATGTAAGGCCATGGAATGTGGGGATATGCTGAAGGGGAATTGACCTCACGGTGCATTGGCTGCAGTATCCACAATGGAGTATTTCAGAGTAGAGGTTTGGGTGTTAGGCTGATTCTGGGCCACTTGATCAAATATATGCCAATAGCCTTCTCGGATATCTAGGAGGGTATTCCTAGGTTCTCTATGGGGAATGGCTCTAACGGGAAATGCCTTGACAACACTTCCTTTATATGGGATGATGAGAGTGCCTAATGTCTGAGGGGATTCAGGTTTTTGAATTTCGTTATAAATGATTTTTGCAGCACTCCCCTTATCTGGGCTGCTTAATGGTTGAATTACGCTGAGAGGAGATTTTGGTTCTTTTGCTTCACCTATTTCTCCTCTTCCTTCACAGAGATTGCTAAGGTTCCCTTCTTGTAATGATTTTGAGCTAGAATTTTCAATTTCTTGAAAATATTGCTCTTTAGTTTGACTATGCACCTTAGCAAAGGCTATAGATGGTGATCTTGTGGCCTGAAGGGAACTAGTAGGTTGTCTAAAAATAACTTTTCTAGGTCCTACTAAAGGCTGAGATTCCACTTTCTTAAAGATTTTGTTTATAAATATCAATCGGCCAAGGGTCACTGACTCCTTAGCTTTATCAGGCTTGGGAAGAGGTTTGGGATTCTTTTCTGGATTTTTTTGCTAAGTCATGCACACAAATCAACTGCTAGGTTCTACCTAAACAAAACAACAACAAATTTGCAAGAAAGTGAGCAGGGGAGCACGGCTATTACATACTCCTTAAGCAGGTTCTTACCTTCCATTTTTAAAACCCAACCCTTTCCTAATAGGTTCCTACACTACTCCAAAAAAGAAATAAATGGCTACACTCTTCCTCGGCAACAACGCCAAAATGTCGAGCCGTAAAAAGGGTCTTTTTCACCTCTAATTACCCCACATTAGCTTGTCAATCCATGAACGATTTGTTATTTCAAAGAGTGTACTCGATTTGAGGCTGTCACTTGTAAGAGTAATGCTAGTAGTATAGTGCTCAAGAAAATACAAGAGTAAACAGATGCTTGAAAGAAAATCTACTTACAGCAAAATACCTTGAAGCCTAAATCACTCATTCGGAAAAATAAACAATGTATCAGTCAAGGGTCCAGTAACAATAACTCATCCCTTTGGAAATTGATGTAACCAAAAGTAATCAAGGAACAAATCATCAATCTAGGGACTAGACAGCAAATGCCAATGCCCACTACAATTTCAGATCATTCTGCACACCAAAGCAATCAATAACGCAAATAACAGAAAATGAAACAACAATCAAGAAATGGAACATCAACTAGAAAATGTAACAACAACTAAATCTGATGAACAAAAACACCTTAATCTATAGAAACAAGTGCAGCAGCCTTATCCTACAGAATACTCAAAGGATGAATTGAACAACAAACAGAAATGGAACGGCAACCAACTACCAATGAAATATAGAACAGTGCTTAGAGCCTACGATGTTGAAATAAATAATGCACACATCATACAACGATATTAAGAAAAGCAGTGATCTGAGTCTGATACTACAAGTATTAATCCCAGTTAGAAAGGGTAATGATCACAATTCATAATGGAACCGCAATGTCAATTGAACAACAATTGAAGTATAAACCATAGACAAATACAGTAATACTAGCTTAAGAAGGTTATAGCTTGATTACTCTGCAATTAAACAGTAATATCATTTTGTAGAGAATAGCAATGTTACATTAATGACTTTAAGGGAATAACAATACGTTATAAGATCAAAATGCACATTATGACTTTCTTTCTACAAAGAATGATATATGAAATATAACAGAGCTGCAATATAAGATAACAAAACACACCCGATTACCGATTCAAGCTGATAATTCAAACCACACATGAAATAATGATAATGATACAGGAGCAAGTGTTCCACCAGGGTCATGCCCTTAGCCTCCAGGGGTACACCGCTTGAAGTTATTCCAGAATCATAGATGGAACAACAAACGGATTTATATTAAAGAATTGAACAGAGTTACAGTAAATCTCTTCTTAATGAGAGTTAATGATCAAAGTTCAAGTACAGAGGAAAGTTACATGACAAATTAACCGTATCCGAGCTAGCAGTGTTGCCCCTACTTATAACAGCTAAAGCGGAGATATCAAGGACACAAAAATAGTTAAAGTAGTGATCCCTCAAGATCAAATGATCCTAAGGGATTCGCCAAGCTATTAATCCTCAGTTATTCGATCATTTCCTTGCACCGAGTCAATATCTCCTTTTCCTTTCCTTGGCTGAGATGTTTTAATTTATATTGTCTTGTTTGCATATGGTTCCCTGCCAAAAGGACATCGGTTAGCTTGGTCTTGTCTTTTTCCTTGGAGTGGCAATCTTTAGTTTTTGCCTTTTCCTGCATAAGAAATAGTGATTATTAGCGTTTTCATGTTGCATATAAATCTTTATAGATTTTGTCATGATTTCCCATTATCTTCCTAGTTCATGATGCAAAGGTGTTATGAGTTCTAAAGAAAAGATTGCAAAATAGTCAATGAAAACATACCTTCTTCAATACTCCACAACAGGTATAGGTGCAGGTGCATAGGATGTGGACTATTGCCTTACCACAGATGGATTGGTTAGATTCAGAGATGAGATATATGTACTAGATACCAATGGGCTCGGTAAGGTGATCTCGAGAGAGTTTCATACGAAACCATATTTAGGTCACCCAGGCTAGCATAATACATTGACTGCACAGAAGAAATTTTACTATTGGCTGAATTTGAAGAGGGATGTCGTAGAGTTTGTGAATAGGTGTTTTGATTGTCAACATGTGAAGTTAGAGTGTAAGCATCCAAGCAGACTACTACAGCCAATTTCGGTTCCAGAATGGAAATGGGAGGTTATTTCCATGGACTTCATCACAAGTTTACCGAGGATAGTGAGACAGAATGATTCAATCATGGTTGTCATGGACAGTTTGACAAAGGATGTGCACTTCATTCCAGTGAAGTCTACATTCTCAGCTAGTGATGTGGCACAAGTATTCATCAGAGACGTGGTGGATTACATGGTGTTCCAAAGAATATTGTGTTAGACAGGGAGAAAATTTCACTTCTAAATTTTGGAAGGAGTTGTTTGCAGGTTAGGGTAGAGATTTGGACTTCAATACAACTTATCATCCATAAACAAATGGCCAAATAGAGAGGGTCAATAGGATATTGGAGGACATGTTGAGGATGTATGTGATGAATCAAAAATGAAAGTGGGAAGATTATCTTCCACTGGTAAAGTTAGCTTACAATATTGGGTATTAGGAATATTTGAAGATGACTCCATTTGAGGCATTGTATGGGGAAAGTTGCAATACTCCCATTAGTTGGAGTGATCTAGTTAACAGGGTGTTGATTGGACTAAACATGATGGAAGACATGGAACAAGAAATTTAGGTAATCAAGAAAAAACTAAAGGTAACACAGGATAGGTAGAAGAGATGTGCAGATCAGAATAGGTTTTTCAAGGAGTTCTAGGTTGGGGAGTAGGTGTACTTGCGCATCAAACCAAAGAAGAGCTCCTTATGGATTGGATCTTGGACCCTCTAATATCATTGTGAGGATTGGGCCATTAGCCTATCGATTTACAGTGCCTTAAACAGTGAAAGTCCATGACGTTTTCCATGTGTCATTATTTAAGAAGTATATTAAATTAGTTGATCATGTGATTGACTAGTCTGTATTGTAGGTGGAACCAAATGAAGAATTCTATCCAGAGCCTCTGTGTATATTGCAGAAATAGGTGTTCATGCTCTGGAACCAAGCAATCGAGCAAGTGAAGGTGAAATGGAAGCACTTTGAGCCTGATGAAGCTACATGGGAGATGGTGGATAAAATGCAGACTATGTATCCTTCCCTGTTTTCTGGTTGAGGCAAAGTAATTTTGATATGGTGTTTTGGTATATGTATTGCTATATGTTTTGGTACATATTTTGGTGATGTTTTGTATATGTATATATGTATATGGATGTAAATACTGCCATGATGTATGTTATAAATATCCAATAAGAAGTGTGGGTGTCATCTCATTATGATGTTCTATTTTCATGTTGGTTTGCTTCTCAGTAAGTTGATCATTGTAAATACTGGAACAAGCTAAGTTATATAGCTCCATCAGTAGTATGTTTTGCTACAATAATATTATGGTTATAGGTGTTTTTGAATAGTAATGACGGTGTTCCCCCAAGGGGGAGGGTTCTGTAACAACCCTAGTGAAAACTCCATGTAATAAAAGTTAATAAAAGAAAAATAATCAACTCAGTTGATGGGACACATATTACAAGCTAAATGTTGGGCAAGATAACCTAGTGTGGGTGTTCATTTGGTTATTAATGGATAAGGAAATTGGAAAAGGCAACGACTAAGGATTTGGAAAGGAAAATGACATTTCACGTTTATTTATGAAAATAATAGAAATCAGGAAAAAAGTGAGGTGAAAGGTCATAGGTTGCATGTGAGGAGGAAAATGAAGGAAAATAATGGAAAATTAAGAAAATAGAGGCCACATTCATAAAAAGGCTTATGAGGATCAGTCAGTAATCTTTTTTCAGTTTAGTTTTGGAGCTCTCTCATTATTCTCTCTCTCACATACTCTTGGATACTTATAGTTTTCTTGGAGCACTCTTAGAGGGTGTGGCATACTTTGATTTTTGGAGCAAGAAAGAAATAGACGAGCATGAAAGAAAAAGAGGACATCGAGATCAACAACTATAACATATTTTCTTGTAGGTACCAAGTTGCATGTATGTTTTCCTCACTAATTTTTGCATGAATGGCATATGCATGTGGTTTATTGGTCATGACCTATCACTGACATGGAGGGTTTCCTATATTCACAGGGATTTCCTAGCCTTTCCATTTCCTAGATAGCCAAGGAGATTATGGGTCTATTTCCTTGTTTTGTGTTGGTTGGTTCTCATGTTTCCTTAGCTTGGTTTAAGGTACTAGTTCCTAGAGCCTTGGTTGGAAAAATGTTGTAGAGCCCTGTAACAACTTGGATTGAGTTATTAGTCTTGTAGCCTTGGTTGGAAAAGCACTCTGGAGCCCTTGGTGGGTTGAGTTCGTAGTCCTAGAGCCTTGGCTAGAAAAACGCTCAGGAGCCCAACGAAAACTGTGGGTTGAGTTACGAGTCCTAGAGCCTTGGTTGGAACAAATTCTCTAGAGACCTAGAAGGCTTGGATAGAGACCAATCAGATGATGGTTTTCTGATGTCCAACTGTGAGGTGGAATCACTGTTTGATGGGTTAAGGTGGATGGCCTCTGGAAGCTTTGGATGGTTTTTGATTGATGTGTTATATGAGATCCCACATTCATGCTTGGAATATGGGATGGGGGTGAATAGTTGAAAAGAATTTTGGCTTAGCCATTTTGTGGTTGGGTGTAAAGTGGAAGTCCCATCCTGGATTTGGATTTTACATCATCAATATGAAGTTATTTCACGTAGTATTTATATGAGGATTATATTGGTTTATATGTGGATCATATGGCTGTGATTTCATTGATATTTTTGTTATTATTATGCTGCTTATGTATAAGTTTTATGAAAGTAGCTATGTATGGCTCTCATCATGTTTTCACTAGTAAATGAATGAACATTGTATATATGACCTAATGGATGAAATAGTAGGTAATGTGTTGAGGCATCAATTTCCCTTAGTGATTCTTAGCTAAGTATGAGACCCCTATTCTTAGATATGTTATTTACACCTGTAGATTACATATTTGTGATATGTTTCAAAAAACGCCTGTCATGGATAGTAGGGGTCCAATCAGGGTCTTATTCAAGTAATTGCATTTGTACTATCATTTCCTTGTTATCTTAGTATTTTAAAGGTGTCATTCTGTTATCACTCAGATTTTCCCAGAAGTTGTAAGAAGGGGAAAGGGTTTGAGGTAACCACAAACCAATCTTTTAGATACATAATCTAGCCAATATGTATCCAGAGAGGGCTCTCTCTTTAAGTTTTAGCTTTGTTTTGAAAGATATTAGGCTAGTTATGAAGTGTAGGAGTTTTGTTTATGTTTGGGTGGTGAGATTAAATAGTAGAGGATAGGACTAACTAGTTTAGGCCATTGAGCTAATGGAGTCTAAGAAGATGGCTTAATTGGACTTGGTTTCTTAAGAAAGGATGGTTTCACAGAGCAAGATAATCAAACAGGGAACAAATAAAGACTTGGAATAGATGGAATTGTTTCAAGATAGGTGAAGGGCAGTTAAGAATCCTTCAACATACTTAAGAGAGTAGAACGTGACTAACCATCAATAAAGAGCAATTAAGAATTAATTACTAAATGATTACAATGAAAGAACTAGAAAACATGAGAAATTAAGAATTCACTATTTATACTAATTCAGAAGAAAACATAGAGAATAATAACGATTGAAAACAGAGTGTAATTAAGCATATTCTAAGTTACTCCTTTTCATTTATCATTCAGATGTGAAACATAGATGATATTATAAACAAGGGAAAATTTAAAACAAAAGGTATATAGGACTTATTGATCCAGTTTTTGATTCAGGAATTCTGAGAAAAGACCCTTGCATTAATTCTTTGTCCAGCAAGCCATGTAAAAGTTGAGTCCAACAAGCAAATATCTCATAATAGAGTGAGATATATTCTAGGATGACTAAGAATAACTTACAGGAAAATAGAGACAATTGGTCTTGAAGATAGGAGAAAAGAAAATTGTTGTTGTGCTGTTCCTATTCTCGCTGAGTGTGCTAGAGGCAAGCCCTAGAATTTGGCTTGTTGTTGTCTTCTATAGTAACTCTGGAATGACTACCCTGTTTTGACTAATACTCTTTACTTGTCCTGATACACTTCGACCTGTTTGATCCCTGTTCACCTTTGTTCATCTTCCTATGGTAAATAGCCCAAAATTTACATTTTACTAAAGATAAATTTACAAAATTTCTAACATGTCTTCCCACCATTTTTTCTAGAAATTTGTGCTTCTGAAGTTTCCTCAAGGTCTCATCAGTTTCTGTATATCTGAAAAAGGTAGGCTGGATTGTGAACAAGTGCTTTATCTCATGCTCAACATAGAATAAGTTCTCTAAGCTGTCATAGAGAACTCGGCCTGTGGGGGGTGCTTTTATTCCTGATGCACTTGTTGATGAACTAGCTTGACTACCGACATACTTACTCAATTTGTCTACTTAATCTATGTGCTTCATTAATTTGTCATTAATCACCAGAGGACTTGGTAGCCCTTTATTCTGCAAAACAGTGAACTTCTCCATAAAAGAATTAATTTCCACCTGCATATTTTCGTATCTTCTCTCTAAGTTTTGCATTAAAGTTCTCTTAGTTAACACCCTTTTGATTTCTAAAATAGTATCTGTCCTATCAGCTATGCCAAGTTCTTCCTGTTGTTCCTTAGTTCTGTTATTCAAAAAGTGTATAAGCCGGTTGGCTTCATCTGGCATTTGTCCCAACAAAGCTCTTGTCTTCTAAATTTCTCCCTATGCTACTTTGACTAAATCAATCTGCTCAAAGATCACCTAGATGGATGGCCAAACATCATTTACAGACTGAGTGATGTTGGCCCAAAGAATTTTCTTGATTTCTATGAGAGGCTTGTCAAAAGTGAGATCTTTTTCTAATGCCTTCACTTTATTTTTTAAAGCTTTGATCTCCCTTGTTTTCTCCACAACATTTATTTTTGAGATATTATAATCTATTTCCATTTTAGCCAAATGTTCTTTTACCTATTTTAATACTGACACTTGTAACCTCATGTCTTCCATTGCCTTTATTAGCTCTTCTGTGCTCAAATTGGTGCTGCTACCTAGTGTTGTTCCTGCTATAACTCTACCTATGACCACCTTTGTAGTGGTTGCTTGGATGTTTGGGGCTAAGACTGTCCCAATTGTAGAGGGGACTACTATTGAGACTATTGGTATTACTTCAAGAGGCTGAGAGGTCGACTCTCCCTACTTGTCCTTTAGTGCATTTTCTAAAGCCTTCTCTGTGTCATTCAATCTTTCGTTTAGTTTCAAGAGTAGGTCCATCATTTCTTCTTCATATTTCTGTTTAATAACCTTAGCAGTCTGTGGATGCCTTGAAGGAGGTAGCTTTAGTTTTTTCCTGAGGGCAGCAATGTCTTCTTATTTTTTCTTGATTAGTGCTTCTATGCCTTTAGCATCTTTGCGATAATGTCCCAATCCAATGATGATTTCTTCTAATGATTTTATTCTGTTATCCTTGGCCAGGGAGAAGGCTTTCTCCAAGCGTAGTTGAGCAGTTGTATTGTCCAAGGAATTTTGTAGCCTGTGGGCCATCATTGCTTTACCAGCCAATGTGGAATAGCCCATTTCTCTAGTTTTCTTGTGAAGTTCAATTTGATCCATAGGATGAATATCCTTGGCCAGTATCTCCAAGTTTGTTCTGATGTAATCTACTGCTGGCTGAGGTTGTTGCACCTTTGGCTTGAAATAACTCATTATCATCTTTCTTTCTTTAATGTCATAGGCCGACATTAGTCTTTGCTGATTTGTGGGGGCTATTTTTAAATATTGATTGTACATTTGAATCCTCACTGGGTCATTCTTGGCCTTTATTTCTATGAATGTCTTCTTGATATCTGAGGCATGTTTACTTTGTGGCCTAAGGGATGACACTTCTTCACTATGTTGTCTTTCTAGCTCTTGCATATGTGAGCTAGTGGGTGTTCCTCCCACTGTAAAAGTTTGTTGGCTAGTTGCTCTTTCTTCTCTTTGGTTGTCTACAGTCTCTTCAATTATTTCCTCTTCTGACAGAGGGTTCAGTCTTTGTCTTTTGGCTCCAGGTTGTCCTGTAGGTCTATTGGTGGGGGTAGTGATTTCTCTGTCCCTCTTTTTATTTCTTTCCTCATTTAGAGGAGTTTGCAAGGCTGGACTTTCTGCTACATTAGTTTGAGTTGGAGGAGTTGGCACTTGACCCTATTCTTGGGGAATTCCAGGTTGATCTATCATTGTAGGTTGTTCTGTGGTCTCTATTTCCTTTCCTTTGGATGTCCCTGTGGCTGATATGTCGACTTCTTATGGAGGTCGTTGAGAAGTTCCAGCAGTGGATGTACCAATTGCTGAGTTTTGAGACAATTTGAATGGTACCTGCCCAAAATAATCCAAGTCAAGATTTTTCTCAAGATCTCTCATAGCATTTTCCATATTGACTTGCTCACTAACCTCTTCAACTAGGGTTCCCACTATCCATTCATCCAAGTTTGCAAACTGCTCAATTTCTGGGATCCTATGATGAATATAGGGGGATGACCTATTCTTTGTCCTTCTGTCACATATAAAGTTGTTGGGGTCATATGGTACCCATCTAAAACTCTTTCTTAATTTCAGGTGGTCTTCTAAAATCATTTCAGCTTCTTTCCATGCATCCCTAGAGTTGATGACAAAAGGGCCTAGCTGGCTCTTAATCCTTAGCTAAGCTTTCTTCTTTGCACTACAAAAATGGACTAAATCTGCATTTATGATCTACCTGAAACACTCCAATGCAAATAATCTCATGGGAACATACTTGGGTAACTTAAATGGGCAAAGTTCACACCCATACATCCTTATTTCTGTGTCATTTTTGTATAGGTACCAGTCACCTATCCTGTACTGCTTAGAGAGCTAGAGAATTTTCTTCATGTGACCATTAATCCTAGGAGGGGAAACTCCTATCAATAGAGAGGTTGCTAGATGTACAAATAAGTCAATGAACTCATTATAAGTGTAAGGGGACTCAATGGTATTATGAAAGATTGAACTCCAAAAGATGATAGATCTAGGATTTCCTCTAATGTCCAGTTTCTTGATAGGGAATGGAAAGTTATCTGACTGATAGTATAACATGAGATGGTATATGAAAGAGGTATATTTAAAAACTCCTTCCCTTTCCAAATTCAGGAACTCATCATGGATTTTGTTGGCAATATAGGAGGCATAGTCATATCTGACAGTAGGGGGTTTTCCTGGAGTAAATATTGATAGTAACATTAGGGTGATATCATCAACATATTCGCTGGAGTTAAATCCCATTATCAGGAATATCATATCAACAATGAGTCTTCCAGTTTCAGTGAAGCAAGTTTGCAGATAAGGAGGTGGACCTTTGGGCTGGTACTTTGGGAACATGAAGGTTTGAGCAATGTGGTTTACGTCTGATTGGGACAAGTGAGGTGCTTTTTCAAGTAAATATCCCATGGAAAGAGGGGTGAGGGGCTGACTGGAATGGAATTGTATCATTTCATTGATGGACTAAGCAGTTATGTGAAAAAGGATAGTTTGGAATGGGAACATAACAACTCTCTGGTTGGGATCATAATTAGCACAACATTGATGAATTATGTCTGGGAAAACATGGACTGAGGGGAGGAAATACATGGGAAGGTTAGATTCCCATAATCCAAAAATGTCAGACTTATTCAGGTAACTATCTCTGATTTTGCAGAAGATCTTAAGATGGTTACCATCACCAGATAAGTCTTTTACCTAAAAATATTTATCAGCCAGAGGCAGATAATCTAAGTCTTTGTGAGGAGCGTTCATGGGCATGACATTCAAGGCTATAGGGGTTTCCATTTTTGGTTCTTGTGGATTCAAAAATGGAATTTAGATTTTTGTGAGAAAATAGACCAAATAGTAGGTTTGGGGGATTTTGTGGCAATCACAGACTGTTCTATAATTGAAATTTAGCCCCTTTTTTGTTGAATTTTCAGTAGAAAACTAAAATTATAGGCTTCTAGGGTAGACTGGATAAACACCTGTATTAAAGAAGTAAATGGTACAATGGCAGGTTGGATGATAGGCTGCAGAGCGCGTTGCTATAGTTTTTCTGATCAGGACATAGTTAGGAAACTGGAATAGTTGATTTGGACATTGTCTTGCATGGGAGCACGGGTCGCAGTAAACTACAGTGAAAAATGACATTTGTTTGCTTTATTTTAACAAAACTAAGATTGGCGGGTTCTTTTTTGGATTTATCGGGTGGATGGTGCAAACAGAGATGTGACGTTTTGTCACTAGCAAAGGGTGGTAAGTAGTATGTGAATGCACCGCTTTTGGGGTAGGGCAGTTTTGGACCGAGGGCGAGCGATCATATGGACTGCACAACGCGTGGCAGTGGTACAAGTGGAAAATAGCCTGGTCATCATGAGTTAAAGCGTGGTCACTAGGGGGTGTGATATCGATGTCAACCGTCAGATGATGGGGGTAAGATTGGATGGCGGACAGGAAAGGGATATGGTGGGGCTTTACTGTCGCGGGCCCGACTGAATTAAACATTTATTAATTGTATTGGGGGGATTGTGATTGGATGAGGGGAGGTTATTAGTTAACCCAGAGGGTTAATTAATCCCATTTTCATGCGGCAAGGAAGGTTAATGAATTTCGAATAAACCCACTAATCCCTTTTAAACAACGTTTATGGTTATATTTAACTGGGGTAGGAATATATAATAATTTGGGGATTTATATACAATAAAATAATATGGGAAAAGGTGAAAATTTATTTGGGAGTTATATACTATGTGTTAAAGTTAATATGACCATGAAATGAAAAGCTCCAAGTTAAAACATTTTACGTATATATTCAAACTTAGGCTAAAGATGAAAAGGGGTTTTTTAGGTGATGTTATGTATTTCCTAAGTAAAGTAGGAATTTGCTTAGGAAAAACTTTATGAAATGAAATGAATGATTTATGGATGATTCTAAGTATTTAAGCTTTTAAATCATTAGGCTGAGGATCCGGTCCCTCCAAAAGTCAGAGAAATGCTCTGAGCCCCTTTAGTTTTGAAAGACCTTAATACTTTAGGGGGAATTAGTAAAATCTTTAGGGAAAAATGTGAATGGAAGTTAATTATTTGACCTTCTCTTGCTTGGGTTGCATCAAGAATAATGTCTGCCTTGCACTTCTGATAAAAGTAAAAGTTAACACATTTAGAGGCATAATCTATCACAAGTATCATTCTACAACACCATCTACCTACCCTATCTACCTTAGCCTAACATTTTTTCTTCTTTATTTGGGTGCGCTTAGACTGGAAAGCCCTTATCAATCTTCTTTTTCTTTACATAGCAAGCCTACCTAAGTCTGTACTCATTACATCCAAGGGGTCAGATTACACTGTTGAGCTCCTTATTTATCCATTCTACCTATCTACTTATCTACCAAGATTACATTGTTTGGTCAAATATTTATTCTCTATTTATATGACATGAAATTAAAAAATGAATGAGCCAAGTTTAAGCTATTTGACTCTTCATAAATTGTGGAAAAAGTTTAACAAGCTGCACATAATTGCTTATTACAGAAAATGAAATAGTAGTGGCATTTAGACTTGCACACTTTCTTGGTCTATTTTTTTTTTTGGGTTCATTTCTTTCACTTTTTTGACCATTTTATTCTTTTTACCCTTTTATTTTTCTTTTAGGGTATACCCTCTTTACATTTTTTAATTTTAATTTTTATTTTTTGACAATATGGAAACCCTTTACAACAAGAAAAGGTATGAGCATATTACAGAGCTCATCAAGTCAATCATGAAATATGACACGTATTGGTATAGGAGCATAACACATTCAATTCTAGGCAGTGACCTAGGCTTTGGGTCTAAAAAAGTGGCTCAAATCCCGGGAACACTTGCACAACACCGAGAAAAATAGTCCTTGGACGTTGGAATACCTATAGCATGGGAGCGGCTAGAGCCTCCTAAATGCTGGCAGACCTATAGCATGGGAGCACCCAGGGGTCAAGAGGTCCAAAATGTCAGTGGGACCCACACATTGGTTGGCAGAAAGGTTGGGTTGGTTCCTAAGGGTCCTAATGTCGATGTTGAATGTTTGTATGGTGTGTTTCCATCGGTTCCACTTCCTTAACATAACTTAGGAGGTTGAATCATATCATAGTGGCCTTTCATCACATGTTTACCTGGGCTCATTAGTTGCTTGGGTATATGTGGGAGGAGGGTGTTACCACGATGTTACAATAACTATGCTCTTCCACAAGGGTATATAGTTCTTCAATCATTGGAAAATGACAATGACTTCCAAAGCCAACTTTTCAACATGGGAATAGTGAATATTACGACCTAAGAGGCCTTTACTGAGATACTAGATGGGTTGTTCATTACACATATCTTCCTCTTGGAAAAGAACCATACTAAGAAAATATTCTGAGGTGACAAGATATAACAAGAGATATCAATTGAAATTAGGAGGGCTAAGTAAGGGTGAAAACAACAAATCATGCTTGAGAGCATCAAAATAACGTTGGGCTTGGTCATCCCAAATAAAGGGCACTCCTTTTTTTAATATATGGATGAAGCCTTGCATAATGTGAGCACAATTGGCAATGAACTGTTGTAAGAAATTGTCTTTCCCTTGTAGTTTCTAAAGTTGGCAAATGATTCATGGAGGAGGCAAGTTAATGATAGCCTAAAACTTTGAGGGATCAACATGAATCCCTTCTTTATAGACATGAAGCCTTGCAGTCTCATGGATCATACAAAAAATAAACATTTGTGTGGATTAAGGTGGATTTTATAGTAACAACATCGAAGAAAAACTTCTCGAAGGGTGTAGCATGACCCTCATGAATTATAGAATGAGTGGTAAGGTCATCAAGATAAACTTAAATGATGTGTTTTATATCATGAAATACATAATACATGACCCACAAGAAAGGTGAAACAACTTTTTTAAGACCAAAACGTAATTTACGATAGGCTAATGTCCCCCAAGGATCGATAAATTTAGTCTTCTGTCAGTCTTCTTGTTTGATCTCAATTTAGTTATAGCCAAAACATTTGTCCATAAATGAAAAGATAGAATTATCATCACGCACATAAAAAATTTGGTCGATAAAAGATGTGGGATAATTATCCTTTGGGCATGCCAAATTCAAGTCACTGTAGTCGACATAAACTCTAATTATCCCTTTATTTTTATTGATCGGAACATGATTATAAACCCACTCCGTCAAGGGCACAAGATAAATGAAACTAGAATCTAAGAGTTTTTTAACTTCATATTTAATAACAACTGCCTTACAAGGGTTTACTGACTAGAAATTTTGCTAAACAGGCTTAGCTTCAGGATAAGTCTTAAGTTTGTGCTAAATAATCTGGGGATCTATGTCAAGCATTTCATCGTAGGACTAGGTGAAAACATTGCAGAAATATTTGAAGAGGGTAGTATAAATTGCAATCTCTTGAGGAGTACATTTTCCATTCAAGATATTTTTCACAACACCTAGCTTGATGGAAGTATTGATAGGAATGGTAGCTGAAATATTAGCCAAGTTCCCTTTAGAAGGGATAGTAAAAACCCAAATAGGGATCGAGGAATATCCAACATCGCTAGAGGAAACCAATGTTTGATTTTAAATGTCCATAATATCTACATAAGGAAGGAAAGGGGAATGATGATGAATATTTGCCTAGGGATGGTATGAGACCAAAATGACTTTACGAATAACTTCATTTGATGAAAGTGGAAGATCAAGGAAGTCAAATGACAGAGGACAGTCAATAGCCCATATGGGCATGGGGTAATCGTCAAGTGGCACAAAAGTAACATTACATGACTCATTAGCTATAGAGGCTAGATGAATGGTTTGATATGCAAGTTATATTGTAAATAAATGCATATGCTCACCATATTGATAAATTTCAGAAGAATATGGAACCACCTAAGGATGAGTAAGTATTTTGGGTCCATGGGTGTGTAAAGAGATCACATGGATTCAAGAAACCATAGGAGAAGAAGAAGTGTTGGCAAGGGGTAATTCAGGAAATACCCCAATAAGAGATGAGCTCTTAAACAAGCCCACACCAACATTGTCATATTGTCTAGGGTGATTTCCAACAAGTGGGATTGAAGTCCCTATAGTGGTAACTTGGGCCAACAACACACAATATTCTAGTTGGTTAGTGGTGATGATACTTCCTTCACGGAGAAAGAAAAGAAGACAAAATATTGAAGACACAATCGTGGTCATAGCGAAAAACCAACTATGACTAAGGAGTAGGTTATAATCCAAGAGCATTGATGACTTCAACATCAACATAGGTAATTTCCCCCCTATCATAATGGAAACCTTGGGAAGAACTTCCTAAGTAAGAAATGGTGCCCAAAAAATTCTTGTAGAGTAGTAGTGGACATGGAGAGTGTTAGACAAAATGGCTCCATGGGATTATCTAGCGTGAGAGGTATAGCGGAAGAAACTAGGGTAGTTTAGTCCTTAGAAGAAGAAATCAACTCATGAGGATTACATGATTTGGCTCATGTGGTGACATTAATGTGCTCTTGGCACATATGGATGGGGATATTAGGAGCAGGATTGAAAGAAGACCCCTCATTTCCCCCTTGTGAAGGTGGATGAGAGTGGGAAACCATTTTTTTGTGGTTGTGTAGGGAATGAATTGAGTCTAAACAAGAGGTTGTTGAGTAGTAGGTGGTGGTGCAAGAATCCTGTGAACTTCATCCATCTAAGGACACTCGTGGGTCAAATTTTCACCTTAAAAAATATTGCAAGGGAACTTCATATTACGATGTTATTCAGGTGTAATCCCTACCTGATTAGATGGGTTTGGTTGACTCTCCTAAGCAGTTTGGTTATTTTATTTATTCTTTATGTTCTTCTTCCAACCAGGTTGCGGATTTTTCTTAGGTGTCGTGAACTACACTATGAGAACATCAACGTGCTACTTATAAGAAGGTGCTTTTGTAGAACCAGGCACACATGCTGAGGCTTGTGATGTCACGATCAATTTCCCAAGTTGGGAAGTAAGTTTTCTCATATAATCAAAAACAAACTCAGCCACACCATCAACATGTGGTCTTGGGGTAGGTTTTGGTTGGTCGGTAGAAGGGCATGAAGAATTCCAAAGTACTTCAAAAATAATGCCCGACTGAGAATAAATCAAATCTAGTTGTTGGGTAGCCAAGATGGCTTGTTCCTTGGGAAAAACCTTGAACATGGATACATTGTTGGCTATCTGAGCATGTAATGATTGAATAAACCATATAAGATATCATTAGGGAATTTCGTTTGAACTAACCTCTTGTGACGTTGCCACTCATGGATGTGATCATAAATCAGCGTGGCATCAACTTGCTTGAAATTATAAAATGGATTAGAATCGATGTCATACCTTGTCAACAATTAAAAATGGGTTAAAAAGGTTTGAGCCAAAGATGAAATAGCATCATTATATGTTGTGTCCAATTCAGTATACCATTTAGCAACATCTCGAGTTAGAGTACGTTGGAACAGATGTAGTTTATTTTTCAAGATAATTGTTCATCATCAAGACTTTTGATGAATGTTCTAGTCCATACAAGCTGATATATATTGAAAAGATGCATAACAGTTAGATGCATAACACTTAGAGAATGAATGTTGAAGAAAAATAATTAAATAATTAGATTGAACGTTAAATAATTAAGGATAAGGCATTGCCGAGTATAAAAATAATTAATAAAATATCATTTAATGAAAAAATAGTAATAACGAAAGTGTTTTCCTAACATTTACTAACTAATTAACAAAAGCACTATTATTTTCCTTAACTATTCTTAATATTATTAGAAACATTCTCAGAAAAAAAGAAAAATAAAATAAAAATTAATTAATTAATTAATTATTTTAATACAATTATAATCAAGAGAATAATTCAAAAATAAAATATAAATATAAAAATTAAATTAAATTAAATAAATACGAAAAATAAATGAATAAATAAAATAAATGAATAATAAAAATAATAAACAAAAAATAAAGAATTAAAAATATAACCAAATAACTAATTTGACTTAAGAAAATAAAAATGAATAAAATGAAACTAAATAAAGGAATCAAAAATTTAAATAAATGGTAACCTCTGTCATTAATAAATAAAGCAATAATAATAATAATAATAATATTAATATTAATAACAACAACAACAACAACAACAACAACACAACAACAACAACAACAACAACAACAACAACACAACAATAACAATAATAAATTATTAATTAAATGATAAAAAAGATAAAAATAAAATAAAAATAAAAGGGGAAGTGGGGAGAGATTACAAAACATATGGGAAGAGATAAAGGAGAATGAACAATTCTAGCAGAAAAGAGACGGGTTCCAAAAACTGCTAGTTTTTCACCCGTCATCCCTATTTAACGTATGAGATTTTTTTTTGATTTGGATGGTCTCCCTAAATTTGTGATGATGGAAATGGTCAATCTTAGTAATGACACTAGACTCTTCCAAATAAATGTGGTATTTTTTTTTCTCAGCATGTTTAGCTATAGTTCAGGACCACACCCTAGAGTGCCTAATATCAACAACATGCCCTTGAATTCTCTTATTAATAGAGCAGCTAGTTTCCCCAATGTAGGGGTCCCACAAGAACAAAGGATCAAATAGACACCTTTCATGTTCTTTGGGTCCAACAGGTCTTTAACGGATTTGAGGGAACCACAAATAGTGTTCAAGGGCCTAAAGGTTGAAGAGATCTTATGTTTCCTTAAAATACGAGCAATATTGTCAGTAGTACCTTGGATAAATGGAAGTTGAACACTGCCAACCAAATCCCTAGGGTCTTTCATTGGTTTCTTACCTATGTTCAGATTTAAGAAAGATTTGAGAACTTAGAGCTTACTATAGCCATTATTCTTATATGCGAGCAGAGGTCGAAAACAAAAGAAAGACCCTAAGGATTTGGTTGGCAGTGTTCACCTTCCATTTATCCAGGGTACTATTGACAAGATTTCTCATATTTTAAGGAAACATAAGATCTCTTCAACCTTTAGACCTTTGAACAACATTCATGGTTCCCTACAATCTGTTAAAGACTCGTTGGACCCAAAGAACATGAAAGGTGTCTATTTGATCTCTTGTTCTTGTGGGACCCCCTATATTGGGTAAACTGGTCGCTCTATAAATCATAGAGAACAAAAACATGCTACTGATATCAGGGATTGTAGGGCATGGTCTTCAGCTCTAGCTAAACATGATGAGAAGGAAAAACACCACATTTCTTTGGAAGAGTCCAGGGTCATTGCTAGGATTGAACATTTCCATCATTGCAAGTTTAAGGAGGCTATTGAAATAGAAAAGATGTCTCACACATTGAATAGGGATGATGGGTGGAAAATTAGCATTGTTAGATCTCATCTCTTTTCTACTAGAATTGTTCATTCTCCTTCATCTCTTCCCATTTGTTTTGTAATGTCTGCCCCCTTCCCCTTTTTTTCCATTTAATTAATTAATTATTGCTATTATTATTATTATTTTATTACTGATATATGTTACCATTTATTTGAATTTTGATTCCTTTATTTAGTTTCATTTTATTCATTTTTATTTTCTTATGTTAAGTTAGTTATTTGGTTATATTTTTAATTCTTTATTTTGTTTATTTGTTTTTATTATTCATTTATTTTATTTGTTTGTTTATTTATATTATTTGTTTATTTATTATCTATTATTTATTATTTTATTTTAATTTATTTATTTTTGAAATATTCTCTTGATTATCACTGTATTAAAATAATTGGTAATTTTTTTGGTTATTATCATTCTTTGGAGATTGTTTCTAATAATATTAAGAATAGTTTAGGAAAATAATAGTGTTTTTATTAATTAGTTAGTATATGTTAGGAAAAGACTTTCATTATTAGTAATTTTTTCATTAAATAATATTTTATTATTTCTTTTTATATTTAGCAATGTCCTATCCTTAATTATTTAATGTTCAACTTAATTATTTAATTTTTTTCTTCAACATTCGTTCTCTGACCGTTATGCATCTCTACAGTATATATCAGCTTGTATGGATCAAAACATTCGTTAAAAGTCATGATGATGAACCACACTTAGTGGTTCAAAACACATCGACTCAAGAATATGTAATTTGATTTACCAGAAGAATCATCTTGAAAAATCACTATGAATCACAAATCTAGTTTAATTGAATCATCCACAAAAGAGTTTGATGAACACCACAAATGGTAGGTGGTGATGTGAGTTGATGAATTTTCTCCACATTTCCCTTCAAATTTAGAGATATTAGAAGGCAACTTGCCAGGCATGCCTGGTCACCAAGGATCATGTTGAAAGGGGTCACTGTCAACATAACTAAATCCAGTAAATCAAAAGAGGATAAAAAGGGATTATGAAGATGATTAAATGGGTCATAGGTAGGAGAGCCTCCTGACCAACCATGAGGTCCCCCCATATACTAGTACTAAGGAATGGGTTATTGACCATAGTAAAACGTTTTCCCATTCTATAAAGGATTTGGGCTAACATGACTAGTGTAAGGAGATTGCCCCCTCAGGGTAAGTGCCCCTAGAGAGCAAAGGACCCCTAAAATCATGGTTTCTAACAAAGTTGTACCTGATAGAAAAAGTTGGGCCACCTTGTGTAGTAGCACCGACATAAGGAGGGTAACTCGTAGATGTGATGTTGCTAATAGGAGGGTTGCCCCTAGATAAAATAATCGCTCCAGGAAAAGTACTAGTAGGTGGCATCCTTCCAAACAACAAACTATACCAAGCTTGACAAATGTTAGAAGAAAGTTTTCCTCGAGACAGGAGCAACAAATGATCCTCCCCACACATTTCTCGAGGTAACCATACCCATCTCAGGAACAAGAATAATAGGTTGGAAAAACTAGGAGTAAAAATATATGATCCTATAGGTTGGCTAGGGTTAACTCCCATAGTTGACATAGATGAAGGAATAAGCATAGAAACACTAAGAAAATTTGCAAGAGCCATAGAAGATACTAGTGGAATGCCCCAAAAGGATGTAAGAGGTGTAGAAGGAGGTGTAGGTATGGCCATGTTTAGTGGTGGTAATGATGACATAGCAATGAAAATTGCAGATGCATAGGGTAAAGAGGAACTAACCTCCTCCATTGGTAAAAGATGAATGTAAGCGTAAGTGGGTGTAGAACCATCTGGGTTTAGCTGCAACAATTCTGGCCCTAGTGGATCAATCAACGGTGGATTGATAGGGAGACCAAATCATTCCCTAATGTTTTTATCGAAACCAAGTAACTGTTAGGAGGACTAGGTATAGAATCCACAATTATAGGTTGGTCTAAGTCCCGAGTACCAACAAGCACTCTCCGAGCAAGAGTAAAAGGTACAAATTATTCAAGAGGAAAATATGAATTCAAAGTGACTAATGGAAACTAGGTTCAACCAGGGTGAATAAATGTTTATAAACAAAAACAAATTAGAACAGAAACCTCTAAGGCCAGACTACTGACTCATACTAAACATCACGCACTAGAAAAGCCCTAGAATGTAGTCAAACACGCAAGCCAATCCTATTACTATGTTTTAGATGGCCTTCAAAAAGACTTTTTTTTCAAGATCTCAACTCCGCAAGAAGATTTTTCTAGGGGAAGGTAAGATAGAGGGATGGTTGTTTCCCACGACCACTACCTATAGGATATTTTGCTAAGACTAGCCACTAAGATTATCTTCATCTCATGGGTGCGGTCAAGTCTTGGGCTTCTAGGTAGTCAACCAATGGAATGGGATTGCCTTCAATGATTTAGGTAGCATCGAGGAGAATTTCGCATACAATGACCTAAGCCTAACCCCCACTTACCCGAGTCTCTGGCATGCACCCATTTTTTACCATTGGATGATGAAGGATTTTTCACTCCCTAGCTCAAGCTACTAAGTTTGTTTTACAGTTTTGGAGTAGTTTACTCACACACTTATCTCCAAAACCCTAGCCTAATCAAATTTTGGTGCATTAATAGCAAAATAAAATACATGTCTAGTTTATTTTATTAACGTGTTAATTCCATTGGTTGTTATTTATGCAGTTCAGTAGTGGTGTTGTTAGTGTTAGTATCTTCTTCCTTCCATCAGTGATCAGAATTCTCCTTTTGCATTCACTTTAGGTGTCCCATCCAATCAGTTGCATTCCATTAGGTCATGGATCAACTAATGGTAGTGGTTCATTATCAAATTTCCCTCATGGTCTTTACCTGTTGGCCTATTTTCATAAGTTCAGGTCATTTATAGTCATTTTTTGTCCCTACATTTGCAAAAGCCATTTTTAGGGTTTTAGGTCTCATTAGGTCTAGGGTTTGCCACCATAGTCATGGAAAAGCTCAATAAGGGTCAGTAAGCACATGAGGAGGTTAATTAAGTTCATAAACTCAAAATTTCAATGATGAATACTTAATAAGTGAGTTTTTCCTCAAAACCCTGTTTTGAGGCAAAACATAGTTTTATTTTCTATGTATAAAATTTTATGTAATTTTAAATTTTTCCTATATGTAATAAGTTCAGAGCTACTGCCCTTGGTCACCTTGCCAACTCCACCTACTACAAGAAACAAAAACATCAATGCATCAATTCATCAAGTGATCAAAAAGAGTCAAACTGCAAAATGAAAAAGAAAGCTTTTAAAGACCAAAGTGAAAGAGACTTTAGAAAAGTGGGTTTGTAAATGAAAAATTAAAACCGAAGGGGTATAAAGGTCTTATTTGTGTTATGGTCTTCATTTTGTGCAAAGAGAGTGAGTCAAAAGGAGAAAATTGGGTTTGTGGGAGAAAGAGGCAAAATCAAAGAAAAAACCATGAAAATTTGATGGCACTATGCATCTCGGCACTGGTGCGATGCACCTGCCTGGTGTTACACATCTGGCGCAGGTTTTGAACTAGATTTTGGTTGTGTGCTATGCATATTAAGTGCGATATGTACATGGGAGGCAGCACTACACATCTGTTGGTTGAGCTCCAAAACCAATTTTATTTCCCTCCTCTGCCTCCAAATGCACAAGTAACCTCTTGACAAGTAAGTAAAGCCTCACATCTGATCTAGCAAGGGATTTATTTTCCTCTTGGTGGTGATTTATATGTCTAAAAAACAAACCCTAGCTAGTACTAAAATTGTCTTGCCAAAGTTGCATAAGGTTTTGTTTTCTGCTATTAACTCCCCTTTGATTATCTTCCACACTCCATTCCCTTCCCTTGCCACTACATTTCCCTAAATCCCTTCCTCTTTCCCCCTCCCAAAATCATTGGCATTCACTCCCTATTACCAAACCCTAAATCCTATTACAATATTCCTAAACATTAACCCTATACATTCCAAAACCCTAATCCTATTTCTTATTCCCTCATTACATTCCCTCCACCATCAAAACCCTCATTTACAGTTATACTATCGATCAATCCCTCATTTCCCAAAAGGAGAAATAGCAGTCACCCTAGTCACCTTCATATTTTAAAAATCTCTTCATACTCATCATTTTTCACTCCAAATTTGCAAGTATGGAAACAAACTCAGCATATGAAAGGGATGATGAAACTGTCAATGATTCTTCCCAAGAGGCTCATGCACCAAGAAAACCACATAAAGGAGGAGAACATATCTAGGAGGAGCCCAACACTCTTATAGAGTTACTTGCTTTCCCTCCTGTAATAACTTGTTTTAAACATCAGTCTTGTTACCAATTTTGTGAAATGGTGGAGAGGATGCAATATCACCATGAGCTTGTTAGGTTATTTTTTCTTCATCTTCACAATGGCCAGGTGAACCTAGCTGGTGTCTCTTTTACCTTGACACTTGAAACCATAGCAACAACAACAGGCATCCCTATGTGGGCAGAGAGCATTATGAGCCTTACGTTAAGGCTAGTTATCAGAGGCAAATCAGTAGGGCCTTTCCTTTCAAATTCTTGCAAGATACTTATGCTCCACTCGTGAAGCTCATCATAATTATTTCAACTGTGAGGGAAAGTTTTCCCGTCTATATACATACCATGTTAGATTGTTGATGCATTTCACAAGATTGAGGATGATGAATCTTCCATACTTTATATGCCGGAATATTGAAAAAATGGCTCATTATGTGCAAACGAAACCTCTTCCTTAGTAGTTCAGTAGCATTTACCATTTCTCATTGATCAAAATTATTGCTTTTCATTAGCTAAGCTTGTTGAATATTTCATGGGATACTTTCATTGCACATGAGGTCTTCAAAAACCCTCAGGTGACTCCATCGGTGCTTCATGAGGAAGGAGGGCCTTCAAACCAGCCAGATGTTCATGAGACTAAACCCATAGGTGTGCAAATTTTTCTCACTTATGATAAAGGCACAAGGAGACTATTTGCAACTGCCAAACGAGTATTATCGCCACTAGGGGTGGAAGGGGTCTCGTTCTCTTCACTAGACAATAAGAAAATGCTATCTTCACCCAGGGCGAAAGGGGCTATGCCTTCTTCTTTAGTAGAGCAGGTATAGGATAAAGGAAAGAAACCATTGCATGATGAAGGGCATTATAAAGGCCAAGACATGGATTTCATTTTGATTGAGGAAGAAGACATTGATTTGGGCTCCCAAAGCGCAAAGCTCAAGGATGTGATCATCAAGGAGAAAGAAGTTGAGATCAAAGCCTTATCTCTTGACCTTGAGACAGCTAAATGTGTCATTAATGACCTTGAGCAATAGAAAAAGCAATTGGAGGACAAAAATCAATCATGGAGCTACCAACCATAAGGGAAAACTAGCGATTGGCAAAAATAAGGAAAATCAAGCTAACTTCACTAGAGCAAGAAATAGAGGCCGACCAAGAATCATGGTTGGAAAGAGTGAATATCCACCTTGAGAAGCTACTGGACAAGGCTAACAAGGAGAAGAAAATGTTGTGCCACATGGCTTATCACTATTTGACCTAGAACGAAATTTGCAAGACAAGGATAAGATGCCTAAAAGCCAAGTTAAGGAGAGATTTGAAAGTAAAAAAGAGCAAGACAAGCTCAAGATCTTGGCTGAAACATCATTGGCCTAGAATAGCACATAAAGAGGATCATTCATGCCAAATTTCAAGAAATTTGGTTAAGTTTTTGTCATTTTTGAATTTTTGAGGCAAAAAATAGGTTTTTTTGGCAGGTGCGTAGCGCCACCAGTGCTACGCTTTTGATGGGGGCCACCATTTTAAAAAAAAATTACATTTTTGGAATCACCATGAAAAATTTATGCATGCTTAGAAATGGCTGGGAAGTTTTGACAAGTTTTGGAGCTCCAAAAGGGCCAAAAACACCCAAACAGTGCCCTCTCTGCCACTTCTTTGCCACACAGGAAGCAGTCTTGGGAGATTGCATTTTTGGAGGGGAAAATGGATTCCCAATCAAAACATTCAAGTTGTTCCAAAAAGTAGACTCACCAAAATTTCCAATGAGCTATTATACACCTAATTTGGACTTTGGGAAGCCTTCCCAAACTGGCCTGGAAAAATTGCTACGCATAGAATCACTGGCGCTACGCATATGAGAAATTTTTGCCATTTTTCACTGTTTGCTCAGAATTTCACCTAGTCTTCTACCAGTTAGATTTTTTCTGTCTCATGGTCAAATTAATGTTGTAAATTGATGTACTTTGATGTAAAAATGATGAAAATTGACTTAAGGAGGTAGATACATCCGTTTTGAGGTGGTTTTGAACTGAATGAATCAATTTCCATAGTTTTAGAGGCAAGTTGTTCCACTGCCTATTTTTTATTTCCTAGTTTAGATCTTGCTGAAATAGCTCCTTAACTCATGGATTTGACCAATAATATCTAGCATAGGTGGTTTGATGCCTATATCTTTTACTTTCTTAGTTATTTGTCAAGGTTGGACTCTTGTGGATGCATTGAGCTACTTATTACATCACTTCTGCAGTTTGGCAAGGAAATGAACCAGGGTTTTGCAACATTTTGTCAGATTCTTGTGGTAATTTGAATTATCATTGTTTTTCCTCTTTCATTTCAGTTGATCTTATGTTTATATGTGCCATCATCTCTCTTATTCTGCATAACTAAATGAATCAAGTGTAAATGGTAGAATCCATTTGTGTTTCAGTGCTCTGCCTTGAGGTTTATTTAGTTTTACATGTTTTCTACTATTTGAAGAGGACTCATGACACTTGCATGCCCTATCAAGCTCCTCACTAGTCTTTAGACTCACCATTACACTCATTTCAAAGTGCTAAAACACTTGCCTACCTCACCCCACAGAAACCTATGCAAATCTGTGTTCATTTCCTGGACCCAAAGATGCCTTCCCCATCTGATCCAGTAACCAACCTTTAAAATCAATCAAATTCTTCTGAGCAAGCCTATCTAGCCTAAAATTAGTTTTTATATCACTAATCTCAAGCCTTCCTTGATAAATTTGCATTGAGATTGACAAGGAGAGAGCCCTCTCCCGAACTGGTAGGGCTAGCTACCAGGTTAAGCGTGGTTTGATGTTACCCTAGACTAGCCTTTTCTAGCCTGAGGTAGATTTAGGCCCTAACAAGTGTGACACTCAAATGATGTGATAGACTTTTTGTTAGCAACACTGTAATGCATCTATCTGCAAAATTTATCTTTTTAATTTCATGAACTGTAACTATAGTAAGGTAAGAGTATATTCTCTTTTTACCAGCAAACAAATGCCTACCAAATGAAGCTTTCACTAGTTGTTAAATGTAATCCCCAAATTTACAAAAAGTTAGACCCAAAAGATAAACAAAGAAATAAGATATCGAAAAGAGGCCAAAACCAAGCTAGAATGCAAAGCACTTGAAAAGCATCAAAGCTAGGAATAAAAATCCACACAAACACTCTCAAGCAATCAACAAGAAAGCCAAAAAGTGAAAAGCAGGAAGGAAATGTAAACAAGCTAGGGTTGTAGCAAAATGCCTCAAGAAGAGTCAATGTTATACAATGGTAGAAAAAAAACCCTAGAGGCACGAAGGCCTAGAAAATATTAAGAGGGAGTGATAGTAAATAGATCAAAAGCACTGAAGAAAATTTTTTAGGTGACAACTTGCACGACCAAAAAAAAGCGCTACCACTTGCAATCAAAAGCAAACAAGAAGAAAATGGAATCACTCAAAAAAAGGTGAAAAAGGAAAAACAAAGCCAAATATTGTTGCCAAAAAAAAAATAAAATCACATATAAAATCTTACCTAATAAACAAAATAAATCTAAAAAATGAGATCCAAAGATGAGGACAATAGCCCCAACCAAAGCACACCAAACCATCAAGGAACACCTTAAATAGATAAGGAAAGGAGGATTTAACACAAACCAAAAATAATGGGCTCAAATCTAGAATATTCAGTAGTTGATAATGGTAGTTACAACAGATACAAGAAACTAAAATCAAACAAGAGAGAAGAGAAAGAATTGAAAGCCAATGATGAACCAACAAACCATTTTAAGAGAGGAATACCCAAATTGAATTCAACATACCACCATGGATTAGATTTGCAATGGATCTAGACTCCAAAAAGAGGGTATAAATAAATCAGATCCGAGAAAAAGTTCCCTATAGGATCTCTTAGCATTTCTGAACTTATAGTCCCAACCACAAGGATGATTATTAGATCAAAGAAGCTACAAACCAATGGAGAAGAGGGTGTGTGTGGCCATATAGTTCTAGCTACACTGTAAGACAACCTGTGGGTGTAGCCAAGAATGGAATTTGACTAGTTATCTTCAATGTCCATAAAATCCTCATCTAGAGTCCATTTTCAGTGATTTTTTTCCTGGATGAAATTTTCAGAGGAATCCAGATATGATGTTAACTAAATCAAATTATCAATGGAAAATTCCAGCAGTTGATTTTAATTACCATATCTATTATTCTCTCATATAAAAAACAAAAATTTAGATCCAAGATTGACTCATTTATGGAAAAAACCAAAATTTTTGAGATCCAAATGAATCCATACAACCACAAAGAACTCAATGGAAGACCAAAAAGACCATATCCAAAGAAAAAACATATATCTCCAGTAAAAGAGGGAAAAAGAAAAAAATATATCATTCAAAGCACTAAATATGTTGTACCAAAATTCACACATCTACAACGAGTTTTTCCTTCGTAATCCTATGCACTAATTAGTATTACCAGAAAATAAAAAAATGGCTAAACCAATGCAGAACAGTTCTCAACCATATGAACAAATTGGCAGTCAATCATGCATTTCCTACATCTAAAGGGTTTGAACCAACACTTAGCCTCCTCATAGGTTGTTGAAGACTCTTGAGTTCGATGCAGAATCTTCTCGGTCTCACTATGAGACATTTTCTCTTCTACTACCAATTTAGGCCTATGCACATGCATAACCAAACAAGCATGAAAAATGATATTCTGCAGAATATCGTGATGAGCCTCAGCTTTTCTACAAGGATGTTGCAACTCCTATGGCTACCAACTTTTCTTTATCAACCCAGGGTTTCAAAAAAACTTGGAGGTGACAGTGCTACTAGTAACTCTAAGCTGATGAGATATGGTGGAGGAATCTTCGAATGATTTGAGGAGTAAAGTAGGGAGACCAATCTCCTAAATCTCTATTTCTTTTCCACCTCGATTTCCTACACTTAAATTAGCCAAAAATTGCTCCATTTGTTGCATTTAATCCATATTAGGCCACACGACATAACAACTCACCTTTACCCTTCTCACTAAGCAAAATATAACAAAATATGTAAATAAATGTCAAAGAAGTCAATTTTAATCAAATGGAGAGTGGTATTGTAACCCATATAGTTTAACTATTGATGAGCTTCATCATCACTCCCCTATTGAAGGTGTTTCTCATGCTTCGAGAAACTTAGTCTATATCCATAGCCTTCATAACTTTGTTGGCCTCTTTGACATCCCAAGCCTTTATTGAGGGAGTTTCCTCTTAAGGGTAGAACCCTACATGTTTCTCTATCTCTTCCCACTACTTTCTCTCTTATTCTTCCTTACTACCTTTTGACAAACCCAACAACAAGGGTAGACTAAGTTTCAAACAATTCCAATTGATATTTAGTCTCTCCATGGCATTCTTATATAGGGGGGTCCCTTCTAATACATTTATCAACCTCTCAGGGGAATGGTATTGTCTGATCCTTAGATAGTGTGCCAGGTTGCTCCATCTCCTTTGGCATGATTTCTATCTTTCACTCCCTAACAATCTTAAAGTGTTATCAAAATGAAAGATGGCATGTTCTTGTGTAGCGAGGTATCTTAGTACAATTTGGGCATCATTGGAAATGATGTTGTGGTTAGTAATGAAAACCATGGAATTTATTTGTTCTATTCTAATGTAGAGGGGCTCTTTTTCCTCTTTTTCTGCTATTCTCTTTACCTCCTCAGCCTTAGTCTTCTCATCACCCATACATGATGAAAGGGCCATCAGCTGCAAGTCCCCTAACTTTGCATTGGGGTCCCACACATTAAAATCTGATAAGGCAAAGTTGTGTAGGTAAAAGTAAGATATTTTGGCCTTGTCTTCCAAGGTGCTCTTGTCACATAGCTCTATGAATTGTCTATAATATTGGAGGGGCATGGTCCCATTTTTTGCTAATGTCTTCATTTGAAACTAAATCCATTGACCCTTGAGGTATAGTGCATATGATTTGGATGGCATCATGCACTGAGGTGCCTCCATGGAGAGCCTTGCCATGGTGGCCAATTGGCTTTCCATTTCCTGCAACTACCTCCTCATCCATGTGTTTTCTACCTGTAATTGAGATCTCATGATGTATTCTCTATCTCTCAACTCACTCAACTCCCTTCCCATCTCTAGGTTTTTTTCTTCGATAGCACATCTTCTACTTTCTTTGACTTGGAAATTTTCATCCAGTGATGCGTTATTGCCCTTTCTTTTTCAAGCTCAAAGAAGAGAGGGATTGCAAATTTCTGTGGTATTACTCTTCCTCCCTCAATGAACTTGTAGTAAGAACTCAGATTTTTCTATGGGCTAGGCTTGTGCAACTCTATAAAATCTCACTCATATGCCTTTGGAGAGGCTACCCCGTCCTGCACCTATGGTGTTGCTCCCTTGCCTTCTCTTTGCCCCTGTTGTCCTTCTTGCAGATTTTTTTGTGTTTCCTATAGGACTGACAATGTTTCCTATAGCACTATTTGAGGATCATGTAGCAAGATTTTTCCTTTCTGTAAGTGGGTCACAGGTGCCTTGGTTTGCTTTGTTGATGTTGACTTGGTGACAGAATTCCTAACATAAGTGATGAGAGCCTTTGGGGTATCTTTTTGTGATGTCCCTTCCTCAACCTTTATTCCCAACAAAACTAGCTCCTCCTGCTTTCTTGGTGACTTTTTAATTATGATTGGAGTTCTTGTAGGTGTTTGTGGCTTCCCCTGCTTGATCCTAGTGCCTCTTATTGTTTTAAAATAGATGGGAGCCTACCTCTGCCTTTTCCCTTTAGACTTGATGGGTGTACTTAAGGCAACAATTGCCTCCTTTTTAGTCATCTCAGGAGACCATCTTGGTTCTTGGGTATGTTCCTTAGGGCTAGTCTCTACCTTCTACTCCTCCTCCTATTCTTCTTCTTCCTCTTTTTATTTTTTGTCTCCTTCTTCTACTTCTTCTTCTTCTTCTTCTTCACTAGTGCTTGGGGTCCCACCATATTTAAGGGCTTGGATTCTAAGTACAACCTCTCTGTCCATGTATCCAAATGTGGACCAGAGAATAGGAATTATAAATTGGCTCAAGGCATCCTCTAGTATCATTTTAATGAGTCCATGATGTGCTAATTGTTGGCGTTTCCATTATTGCAACTTCTGCCTCATGTTTATCATTGACTATAGAAGAAAATAAGGCACACTGAGCCTTTGGTTTATGGGTAAATCCTCTACAAATTGCAACTCATGGATGAGTCTAAATTGGTAGCCATAGACTACACTGGGCCTCCCTTCACAAAAAACGTATTTGAGAATGTTGTAGCTCACCTCATCCCAAGGATTGAGAATCCCTCCTGACCCCATTTTTGTCCTCAATTGGCTCTTCATCATCTAGGAATATTTTTTTCTTAGAAAAGGTGCTACTAGCCTTCTCCTCCCTTCTCTATTTCACCCCCTAAGGAAGTGTGGTTACTATTCTAATCACCTCAAGGTTGATTGTAATTGGAAACCCTCTCACTATAGTAGTAGCAATTGTTCTTGCCTAAGGATTGAGTGCCATGGAAAAATCATGGGCTATATCATCATCGTACCCCCTAAGCAACTTAAAGAAGCTCAATCAATGATGCCTCCTACAGATATCCACCTCAGGGGGATGTAGGTAAATTCTGGATGTATATGTGGGTTCTCTTCTATTGAATCCCCTGCCCATTTCTCTTCTCTAGTTAGCTAAATGCATGAAGTCTTGTAAGCTAGATTTAGTATGAATTGAGGGTGGTTGACAGTTTAAATTATTATTGGGAGATGCTTGCAATTTATACCATGTTGTATATCATACAATTCTATTAAATTCCCACAAATTCTATCTAAATATCAAGGCCATTATAATTGCTAGGAGAAAATAGAGTCTTTTCTTCTTTACTTTTTTTTAGTTATCAAACCATGAACACATGAGAGATGGGCCACTTACTTTTCATAGTGATGCTTGGGATGATAAGAATTGTTGAACAATTTGACCCTAGGCACCCACTTACAGACTTATTTTGGAATTCCACTACTTCTTGTAGCTTTTTCAGTTTCCTGTAGCTTCTTGTAGCTTTGTTTCCTGTAGGGTGGCCAAAACAGGGTTTGCTTCTCTGATGGCTTTCGAAGGTGTTCCTAGTGTCTATGATCTTGAAATGAACAATTGGTGCATTAAAGTTTGGAATTTATGCTATTTATGGTCGATTTATGGAGTACTATGTTGACTAGAAGTAGTATGAGATTTCCTCATTGGGACCGTTGACCCACTATTGGCGATCATGCACTCTCCCTCGTAATCATCACCCACTCTCACATAATTAAATCAACCACCTTTTTTACTGATGCTCATTGATTTGACACTCCAACATGGCATTTTGACTAGGACTTCACTTTTTGATCTCGAGCTGAGGGTGTCCAAGTTAACTGGCCACCTCCCACTTATAAAAAAAGAACTTTTTCAACATTCACACATTTTTATCATATCGTTACTTGTGGAAGAGTTGGATGAGGTTCCATACTTGTGCCTACCTTTGTTGATCGATGCATGCTGGAGGATGGCTTGTTGTGATTCCTTCTTCGGTAAGTTTTCATCTTTGATCATTTTTTTTATTTCCTCCTTCTTATGTAGTTGTCTGCTTTTTGTTTCATGTGTGCAGGTGCTTGGTATATCCTTGCTGCTACTGCAGTGGAGCTCTGGTGAGGAGAAAAAAGGTCTTCGGAGTTATTGGAGTTCCTTTTTTCTTTGGTTGTGAAGGAGAATGTAGGATTAGGCTAGTTGCAGTGATGAAACAAGCTGCTACAGGAGAGGTTATAGTTGCTACTGGAGACCTTATAGTTGCTACAGGAAACCCTATAGCTGCAATTTATTCATTTTTTTATTGATTTTTTCATAGAGGGAGGCTAGGTAGTGGTGTAGGGATTAATGATGGTGATGAAGGCTCAAATGGAATGCTGGAAGGTTGAGGCCAATGAGGACATGTCCTCTAGACCTCCTTTTATTCTTTCTTCACATTTTCCTATGTTTTTTTTTATGGACACACAGGTAGGTATGGATACGACTTGATGTTGGGTGAGAGATGGTGAGGTGTAGGATCCCAAATTAGCCTATAATAGACTTGACTAGTTGTTTTCCTATCAGGATTCCTTTCCTATAGCATTTCAAGACATCCGGTAGTGTTATAGGATCTTCCTGTAGCAGCTACATGACATCCTGTAGCAAGCTAGAAAATGCTCAAAATTTGATTTTTGATGCCTAAAAGTGGAAATCAATGATGGGGACATGGTAGGCATGAATGAGATGAAGTGGATGGAGGAATAAGTGAGGTGATTATTGGTTTACTATCCCTGTAATTTTGATTCCTTTATTGCCTTAAAAAACCTATAGAATCACATCATTTATTAGTGGGCAAGTTTGAGGTCCTTGCCATGCCATTTTTGGTTTTTCTTCTTCTCCTTTTTTTTTAAAGACACACAAGTTGCCCCAAAGGAGGTTTTTAGTCTGTTTGCCTAACCTAGGCACTTCAAATGAGGTTTTCACACAGGAATATTTTTATTATCCTTTTTCCACTCCTGGGTTGCCTCAAGGAGGTTTTCAACCCAAGAGTTGGCCTCAGATTCCTCATAGAGGTTTTCACCTTGGTCCCTTATTGGTTTTTTTTTTTTAAATAAAAATAGTTTAAAAGAATTGGGTGATCTAGAAACTAAGGCAATTCTAATCACATTTACTTCCTTGCTGATGGTACTCATGAACTCTTCCCTTAACATAGGTCTTTTATATGCTTTCAATTTGTATCCATTCATAAGAAAGGGAATACCTTCCTCATCATTGGTCCTAATTTGAATAGCCCCATTGTCATGGCACTTCCTTATCAGATATGGGCCCAATCATCTAGTCATCAATTTTCCTTTGAAGTCCTTGAACCTAGAGTCATATAGTAGAGCCCAATCCCCTTCTTGAAAACCTTTTCCTTGATGTTCTTGTCATTCCAAACATTCCTCTGTGCTTGAATAAATTTAGTGTTTAGGAGGGCCTGCATCTTGAATTCATCCAAACCATTGAGGTGGAGAAGCCTCTCCTTTTGTGCCTTTGTAACATCCAAATCCAATTATGCTGCCATTCCCAAAGTATTTTATTCAAACTCCATGGAGAGGAGAACCTTCTTTCCATAGACCAAGTCATAAGGGGTGAAGCTAGTGGTTTTCTTCTAGGTTGTATTATAGGCCCAAGTGGCCTCCACAAGTCTGTCAACCTAATATTTTCTATTGTTGCTCACAACCTTGGTGAGGATGCCTTCTAATGCATTGTTAGTGACCTCTACTTGTCCATTTGCCTGAGGATGATAGGATGTTGACTTCCTCTGTTTGATCTTATGCTGTCTCAACAAATTCTCAATCAGGTGTGATGTGAATTGAGCTCCCTGATCGGTGAATTATTCTCTAGGGTACCCAAACTTGTTGAATACATTCTCCCTTAAGAACTTAGCCAGTTTCTCTTATGTTTCCACCTTGACAGTCTTGGTCTCAACCCACTTTTTCAAATAATTAATGCATACAATTATGTACTTTTTCTTCCCTGATGGTGGATCAATGGGCCCAATGAAATCAATTCCCAACTTGTCAAATGGCTCTAGAGCCACCTAAGGCTGTAAGGGAATTTCATCCTTGGGAGTAGGTTTCCCCATTCTCTAGCACTAATCACATCGATTGATGTATCCTCTTGCATCTTGGTGGAGACTGTGCCAATAGTATCCAGCTTGTAGTACATTCAAGGTTTTCCTCTTAGCTGTAAAGTGGCCTCCACAAGGCCCATCATGATAGGCTAGAAGGATTTCAAAGACTTTCTCCTCCCTAACACATCTCCTCAAAATTTGATCTTGGTCTAGCTGGAAGAGATTTCCCCTAATCCAAGTGAATGGGGCGCTTTTCCTTACAATTTTGATCTTTTCCTTGGATGATAGATTTGGAGGGAACTGTGCAACAACTATGTATTTGGCTATGTCAGAAAACCATGGAGAGAGAGCTGAAATATAAAATAAATTCTCATAGCGAAGCTAATCATCAACCATCCCTTCCTCACCTACAGGCAAAGCAAGTATAGACAAAAAATCAGCAAGTACATTTTCCCTACCTAGCTTATCAATGATAGTGAAATCAAACTATTATAATAAAAGAAACCATCTAGTAATTATGGCATTCAAATTAGGCTTTTGCATCAAATATTGGATAGCAGCATGGTCATTACGCACAAATTTTTGATAACCAGTGATGTAGTGTCTAAATTTGTTCAAGGAATGGACAACAACTAGGAGCTCCTTTTTAGTCACATTATAGTTTAATTCAGCCTTGGACATGTTTTTTCTAATGAAGTAAATGGAATAGGGAAACTTGTCATCTATCCACCCTATAGATGCTCCTATATCTCTATCAGAGGAATCAACATGGACTTGGAAGAGCCCAGTTTGGGCCTCGGAGTATGGATGCAGTAGTCAACTCGTCCTTTAATATTTCTAGGGCCTCTTGGCAACTTTGTGACTTTAAAAATTCAGATTCCTTCACCAGTAGTCCAAACAATTGTGATCCTACTTTGGTGAATTATTTGATAAACCTCCTATAGTATCCTGCTAAGCCCAATAAACTCTTGCTATCCCTCTGCTTTTGAGGAGTAGGGACCCTTTTTATGATAGCAATTTTATTTGGGTCTACTTGTAGTCCTTGCTAGGATATTGAGTGACTTCGAACAATCCCTGCATTCATGAATAACTCACACTTCTCAAGACTAAGGGATAGGTTCATTTCAATGCACTTATTTAATACTTTCCCTGAGTTAGAGAAAGCCTCTAGGAAATGACACCCATGGGGAGTGAAATCATCCATATAGATTTCTACAGAGTCATGGACTAGCTTAGCAAATATGCTCAAAACTTCCCTTTGCAAAGTGGTAGGAGCATTACATAATCCAAAAGGAAAGACCCTATAAGCGAAGGTACCCCAAGGAAAAGTGAATGTGGTTTTATTTTGGTTGTCTGGGCTGATCTGGATCTGACTGTAAGCACTAAATCCATCCACGAAAGAGAAGAACTTCTTCCATGGAAGACCATCCAAGACTTGATCAATGAAAGGTAGAGGGAAATGGTCTTTTTGGCGGCTTTGTTTAACTCTTTGTAATCCACATAGATCCTCCATTTTCCATTCTTATTTGGGACTAGAACTAGAGGAGACACCCACTCACTATATAAGATGGGGTAAATGAGCCCTGCATCCAACAACTTCTGCATTTCATCTTTGACTATGTCTTTAAGGGCTGGGTTCATTCTCCTCTAAGGTTGGCACTCAGGTTTGCAGAATTCCTTGATGTAGATGTGGTGAGTACACACTGAAGGGTTCACTCCCTTCATTTCCTTATATCTCCAGGAAAAAGCATCCATGTGCTCTCTCAGCATTTTGCACAACTTCTCTTCCTAATGGGCTGAGAGCAAGGGTTGATTTTCAATATTTTAGATGGACTAAATTCTACCATTTTGATATGAGCATGACTTGAGTCGACTAGGCACAAATCATTCAAAGGTTATCTTCAGATTTCTTCACTAGCTCATCAAGAGGCATGGTGTTTTCAAGTTGGTTCTAGAATATTTGATCAATTAAGTCAACTTCATCAGGTTTTCCCCCCTCCTATAATGGTATCTAGGGTATATATTGGGTAGGATGTGGTATGGTACACTTCATATTCCTCTTACTCTTCCAACCGTAAGGGTAAGTCATTCTCTAAATATGGTTAAGCAAGAGGATACACGACCAACTATTTGGTCAAATGCCCATTCTTAATCGTCATGTTCCCATCCCTACAACTTATGTAAGCATCAATAGTGGCTAGCCATGGCCTTCCAAGTATGAGAGGATAACCATTGAATTTGGTCATGGGATGGAGAAATAAGAAGTCAGTAGGGTACTCCCAAGAATAAATAGAGACCATCGCATCCTCAACAACTCCCTCGGGAGCTCTTGTGGATCTGTTTGCAAGATGAAATACTATCGTGGTCTTCCTCAATGATCCTTGGAGATTCAGTTTCAACATGGTATCCTTAGCCATCACATTGATGGCAGCCCCAATATCAGTCAAGGTGTGGGGGACAATTATCCCATCAATGTGCACATCTACCACAAGAATCCCAGGGTCTAGATACTTTGGGAAAATCACTCTCCCCAGCATTAAGTGAGACAACTATCCAGTGGCATCAATGGTAGGGGTATCTTTCTTTCTCCTTTGAGGATGTTTGAAGCATTTCTCCTTGATTATCTTGTTGTAGATGAGGACATGCTTGATGACTTGGAGAAGTGGGATTTCAACACACAAGTTTTTCAATTCTACTAGAAATTCAATCTCTTCTAGGGTGTGTTAGGTTAGAATGGATTAATATTTTAGGAAAAGGAGGTTGATTGGATTTAGGAACACTCTCTTCCTTTTCCTCTTCAATATCCTCAAGTGGAGATGGAGGTTGGTTATTTGGTATCACTCTTCTAGACCTGAGGTTGATTTCTTGAATTTCCACAACATAGGCAGGGTAGGATGTCTCTCCACTATAGACCTGATGTTCCTACTTGTTTTTCGGGTTTGGATTTGGTTGAGCATGCATCTGAGGTTGCATAGGTGGAAAAGGATGAAGGAGCTATGCTTGAGATGGAGGTGGAGGAAGTAAGGCTGGTGATTGGTTGAATGGGGGCCTCCACCCCTATGATGGGGTATTCCACTGAGGTTGTGGGGGAGCATATGGCTGAAATGATTGATTGGTAGGTTGGGAATGGTCTTAAGGTGCATACAACCAGGGAGAAGGTGTGGACCATGAAACATGAGCAGGTGAACACCAAGGGGGAATGGATGCATTCTGATTGGGATTTTAATATGCATAAGGTACCCCTTGCATGTCCTTCAAGCATGGTTGAGGTCCTTGAGGCCTCCTTTGGTTGATATAACAAAGTTTTTTAGCCATAGCCACACCTTCAATTCCGTGATATACATCTTTCAATCTAGGCAGAGAAGGGCAGTTATCTATGGAGTGGTTTTCCTCACACACCAAGTAGACCTCTATAACATTCAACGAAAATTCATTCCTTGGGTGCCTTCTGGTGCATCTAGGGAAAATGATAGCTAAGGCTATCTCTGCTTCCTCCTACTTCCTCTTGATATGCATGGTGTCCATTTACCGAGAAAGGGTATGCAACATTTCACGCTTGAATTCCTCCACCATGTTTCCAATTTCACTCTTGATAGATGTGTTGGAGGAGGATGAACTGGCCAAAGCTTGACTAGCCCTACCCTTCTTTCTGGAATCCCTAGAATGATTTCTGAAAAATATCTTGATATCATCATAAGATAGTTGATAGATGTCCCCTTCAAAAAACATGTTTATGGTTTCTAGGATATCTTCCCTCATCTCTCTAAGGAGGACTAACTTGAGTGATTCTGGATCAAGGTTACATCTAGCCATTTCGTATTTGAGTTGGAACCTTTCCTCATAATATTCCAAGGATTCATCATGTCCCAAGGTCATTATAAAGATTTCTTCTTTGGTATCCTTAGCCCTACAGCAGTCCCTATACTTGTTGTTGAAGGATTATTGCATTTGAGCCCAGGTAGTGATGTTGTCCCCAGGTAAACCCATGAACCAATGCAAGGTTGCATCCTTAAGGGCGGATGGGAACAGCTTCAACTTCTATTCATCATAGTGTTTTGGGAAGTTTTAGTGTCTACGGATAGATGCTTAAACCCCTAGACTCGTAGCTAAGTCTAGAACAACAGTGCAAAGCATTCTGTACTTTTCCCATGACCAATAGATTAAATAAGAGGCAAAGAAGCCTACCTGTAGCTTTTGCTTGCTCCTTATCTCCCTTGAAGAATTTTTTCACTCCTCTCTATACTTAATCTGCTTGAAGAGTACTTACACATAGACAGAAGACAACAACCAATCAAAGCATATGCTAACGAATTGATTAAACATAGCATGCAATCAAGTACATGATGCACATATGAAAGCATAAATAAATAGCATAAGCATATGGAAAAAGCTTTGAACACTTTATTAGTAAAAGGAAGAGTTACAACCCATTGCTCGATTTAGCATCACTCCTCCAGTTCAATCCCATCCTCTCCTCATAATAAGCAAGAAATTTTGACATCATTACAATACTTGAAATCAACTCAAGTCTCATGCTAATAGCATCTCCCTATAATTCAATAATTTCCAACCCCAGATCACTTAGATGAGTGGTATTTTTATAGGTAAATGAAGGAAGTTATGCCATAAATGGTGATAATGAATGCCCTCAAACTTAGAATTTAGTTCCATGGAGGAAGGGATAAAGGGATTGATGTTCCTTAACTCCGTTCCTCATCCAAATACGAGCTCAAAGGAGTAGATAGGTTTGAGAAAATTCTAGAGGCATCAATTGGATAAGGAATCTTTCAAACCCTCATGGAAATTCTCTCAAATTCGCCTAGTGCAAGCCAACGTGGGCTCAAGTGCACTGCATAGCACCCTATCAGTGTATGGTTTGCATTGTAGCAAACCCTAAGGAAGGCCTACCTGTATTGATCTTCTTAGAGGCAGTTTCTAGATGATTTTAGTCATGAAACTTCTTGGGAAGCTAGGAAGTTTGATGGTTGAATTCTTTAGGGCATGTAACAATTGAAATAGGGGTTGATGAGCACTAATAGTACTGATATATAAGTTGGGATTGATGTGCCCAAATGGATTTGTAACAATTTCCCCCTAAAGCATGAAGTCGTAAATATGGATGTCGAGTGAAATGCTTTATCATGTAGAGAGGAGGTTTTGAAGCGAAAGGTGACTTGCATCAATTACAATACATATATCATGATAATTTGATTTTTTCTCATGAACTCATTGAGGGAAGGCATACCCATGCTCAGCTTATAAACTTTCATTACGTGTATAAATATAGTCATCTCTAGATATAGACCCATGAATGGATGACCATGAGTGTAAGGCCATTGTACATTTGATTTAGTACTCCTGAGAATATCATAGTCCAGATGGATGAAACTACACCCAGGGTCTTCAATCTCATTCAATATTTCTCTCAAGTACAAGTCCAACCATGTGAATAGATGTTCTGAAGTCGAACATGGGAAGACATTATCTGATTACTAGCCAATGATGTAAGCCATTAATAGACGCGAGAGGAATCACCGATAATGATGATGACCCTCAAGGTACTCTAATGCATTTTGCATGGTGTGAATAAATGATTTGATGTCGAACACCATACAAAGTCTTTCGGTTGAAGGACAGTGATGTCAACCTATCACCGGAAGCGAGAAACCTACCATTGATGTATGCAAGCCTCAAGGTACTGAAGGGGTGTTTCTAAGTAGACATCTTGGATGATGTGTTGATGTTGAAAGGAAGCGACTCATTGTAGGAGGGCCTTGATGTATCCCACATCAATGACATGAAATGAGGTAAATGATTTTGGGGATGAAAAATCAACTGACGACACAAGGTTAGGAATGGCAGCCATGAAAATGAAGGTTTACGATATTGCAAAGGATGAAGTTTGAACTGAATGACTTCTCTTGAACATGTCAATGAAACTAAGATGAATTGGTAGCATTGACCCAAAAAAAATTAATGGATGGTATGATAGACCAATGGTGTGATAACCATCAAGCTGAATGACCCAACCCACATGGTCATGGTGATGAGGTGAAAGTGTCATGTTCAAGAGTGACTTGCTACCATAAATTATTCTTGGCTTTTTCCCATTTCCCCAATCATTGTTGACTAGTACCTCTTTATTTTTAATCAAGCTTGAGGAGGATAACATATTCTTGTTGTATAATTTCACCCTTTGGGCTAATCCATCACTATTTGATGTTTTAATGAGTCTAGCAAAGGTGAAACTTGGTCTTGTCTAGATGGACAAGTTTGTCGCTATTTGATGTTTTTTATGAGCTTAACGACAAAGAAAACTTAGTCCTTTCCATGTTTAGAGAGTTTGAAAAGGGATGAAAAGGAAACTCCAAAAGTTCTTTTCCATAGATTAATATCTCAAGTCCAAAAAAGCGTAAAATAATAAAAGAGAGATATCATTTCCAATCCATTAACGAGCTGGAAAGGACAAGTGCTCAACAATCTTTTCATGTTTAGAGAGTCTGAAAAGAGCTTAAAGAGGACTCCATTTTGAGGAATGAGTGGTGTCTAGGATAGCATCTGGTTCCGGTGATGTGGGAACTTCTCAAAACATGTTGATTTATGTGAAGAGGTTGGCTAATAAGACCACTCATTGCAACTATTCCTCAAAAAAGGTAAAATAACCAAGTGAAAGTGTATGATTGGCCAAAGGGATGGTGGCGATGGGATGACAACAACCAAGGCTAATCATGTAGAAAAGGTTGATAGAGTGGCAATCACAAGGGTAAAATGGAAATGGGTTCATTTTTAGACAAGCTTGAACCATAGGGAACTATGCTTGGATTTAGTTTCATGTTTACACAAGCTTGAAACAAAAAACTATGCTTGGATTGAGTTTCACTTCTATACAAGCTTAAAACAAAAAACGATGCTTGAATTGGTTTACATGCCCCCAACATGATGAAAGGGAGAGTCTCATGTAACCAGATGGAAGTCACTGTGGTGAAGCAAGATGGTTATCCAACACCATTTTGGCTTCGTCCAGAGGGACAAAGGTGAATGGGGTGATTCCCTTCACATAACCTATAGGGAAAATTAACTTTACCACTAGATGCATGCCCCCCAATCTTCATTACATTCACGTAAGTAGACTACTTGTGGCTATCAGGTGGATGGAATGAAGGTTCTTTTATGTGATCAAGTGCAAGACTTGACCGACATTTTATGAGATCTGATCAAAGACTCGACTTAGAAATTGGGACCTTGTTTCATTTTTAAATGAGCTTGACACAATACAAGCAACTCTGCTTGGATTCCTTGTTTCATTTTTTAACGAGCTTGACACAAGACAAGGAACTATGCTCATGGGCCTATTTCATTTTTTAACGAGGTTGACACAAGACAACGAAATATCCTTAGAGGAACTGTTTCATTTTTTAACGAGGTTGACATTGTAAAAGAACCATCCTCGTGGACCTTGTATCACAACCCATAAGAGGTCATGAAGGAGAGATCTGGTTCCAATGCCCCCAGTACATGATGTACAAAATTACTGAGTTGATCGTCAGTTGATGTAGGTATGGAACATGTTGCCACATATTTAACCCATGTAGGGGATCATACCATTGGTACAAAAGGACCATTTAGGGAATATGGTTGACTAGGAGCCATATTTGGACCGGGAAATGAAAGCTGGCCAATGGTGACAATTATGCCTTCATGCGAGAAACAAATCACTCGAAAGAGTGTTGAAACAATAGCTCCCATGTCATAAACATAGTTGCACCATAGAAGTAAATTGTAATCTAATGGGCCTGGGACTACCATCACATTCAGATAAACAATTTTTCCTCCCAAAGTAATAGGTAACTGAGGGAGGATCCCTAATGGTCAACTGGTTCCT
The DNA here is from genome assembly GCA_000404065.3 of Pinus taeda. NCBI lineage: Eukaryota > Viridiplantae > Streptophyta > Pinopsida > Pinales > Pinaceae > Pinus > Pinus taeda. The sequence continues at coordinate 74,018 of APFE030357450.1, read as the reverse complement.
CTGTTAAAATCCAATAGATTTTGGGTAGCTGGCACAAGCAGTGGTGAAGCAAGTGCTTGCCAAGAAGTTGAGGAAAGGATGCTCATTGATGCACCTTCATCTATAATAGTGCCAAATAAAATAATATTACAAACTTGTACTATGATCTAGAAAGGCACATAAGAAAGAAGATGGAATCCTGCTAGTCGATTCCAATCAAAGGAAGTGACTAGACTACTTGGAGAGGGTACCGTAGAAACGGGAGAATTAACCCCTTGAGTTACGAGAACTAGAGGATTTTCCTCCTGTCTTGATGTAACAGGAGGATTTCCCCCAAGCTCATTAGAATCTAAAGAAACAAAAAGAACTTGAGTGGTATCATATTCACTCTCCTTGGGAAAGGTACGATTAGCTGAAGGTGAAATTGGATCAAATGTTACCTCAACCTATTGATTTGGGTCAAGTACAGACTCATAGGATTCACTTTTAGAGAGAGTGGGTTTGACCAACGGTTGATTTTGGTCAATCAAATCATCAACTAGTGAAGGATTTAGGGAGAGTTTGCTGTAACCAGATGGCAGTCACTACTATGAAGCAGGACGGTTATCCAACACGTTTTTGGCTTCATCAAGATAGGGACAAAGGTGAATGGGGTGATTCCCTTCACATAACCTACAAGGAAACTCGAGTTTACCCTTCTTTGCATGAACTTTACTACCACTAGTTGATGGTGTGTCGCCAACATGATCTCTAGAGGTTGATGACATAGGATGATGTGAATGGGAAGACCATTCTTCTAAGATATGAGGAATATCAGGACAATTTTGGAGAAGACGGTCTCCTACACAAAGTTTGCATGGATATCAAACTTTGTGAGGCTTGATGGATAGTTTCTCATTGGATGTTTCATTCAAAGCAATGGTTGCTTAGATGGCTCTCTGCTGAATTTACTTCTTCTTCTTCTTCCCTTTCTTCTTCTTCTTAGCCACCTAGTTACTAGTACCAATACTTTCACCAGGCGAAGAGGAAGAAGGGGAGGAAGAAACAACTGAGGAAGAAGGCAAAGGGTCAATGTTAGGATCAACTGGAGGTTGATTTTGTCCAGTTGGAGGTGTTTTCAATTGTGAAGAAATCACGACATTTTGAACTGAGGAGGTTGAAAAGAACCATACTAGCAAGCCAATGGTAAATCCCAGAAGGGACGATGTAGCCATATAAGGAGCACCAATATTTCCGAAAGGAGGAAAAGGACTAGGATTCCCACCAAAAGGAATTCCTTGATCGTTGGACTCTGAATTTGTCACCATATGTTTCAACCTATGATCAGCTAAGGAGAAAGCGTGGAGGATGTTATTTTAGTTTTAATCAAAGTAACAAAACAAAACAAAATATGGATGTCTAGGCAAAAGGATTATCAAGTAACTGTGAATTGCAAAATACCTCCTAGCAAATCAAGAAGTACGGGTAGGAAATCTCCTCGAATGTTGTGTTCGGTGTATCATAGTGTATAAGGCAGCCGACTCAGTTACCTAAGGATGGATAGAAACCTAGTGTTGTCCTCCCATATATACCCGAAAGTACGTGGAGACCCAATCCTTATAAGTGTTGTCTAATGCAAAACCACACAGTGAGATCATTCCCATATACTTTACGCACTATAACACTGCCCTATATACCCAAAAGTACATGGACGAGCTAAGATATACTCACGTACGTGGAATGAGGTATCACACTCAGGGTGTATTTCATAAAAGTTAGCGATAACTACTTCTTGTTACGACACCGGAACACGTCTCTAACCTAGACCTCTAAATGTTTTTCGTTATGTGACAATGCTGCATTAGGTAAATTGATGTTTATTTTAAGTTGATATTGCTTAGGAATTTTCCTTTCAAGTTCACCATGTGATGTATTCTGAAATTCCTAGGAATGCAACTATCATGATAAGCATTCTTTCCATTCAATTTAACGATGAAAATCCTAGCTACTTAGGGATAGAGCAATCTGATTTCTTTTGATGAAAGAGCAAAGAGCACAATCCAAATGCAAATTACATACACTATTCCTTATCAACACACACAAACTTTTTCAATGCAACATGCATGTATTTCTTTTCAATTTCCCTTAATGTGAATGAACAAAAAGGAAATATGCATAATCAATAAAAAATCTTTTGTGATAAAAATGACGATTTTGTGACAATTTTGTTTCAAGGAAAGGAAGACTTTACGACACTTTCGCTTTCAAATAAATGAGGAATTATGACACTTTCAATGAAAAGACTAATCATTTGTACACATTAATCAATCGATCTTTCATGAATGAAGAATTGAAAACAATTCAATTTTCCAAGGAAAATACGATTTTACGACACTTTATTTCGCTAAAGATCAATTGATCAAAAAGCTAACCTTAAACTATAGATTGAAAATGTCAAAGTAAATACATAAGAAACATTTATCAATCTTAGTCTAAGTAGGGCCAAGTAAGGAGATGAAACACTTTTTCAGAGACAAGGCATCATTGACATTCAGTAAATCTTTCAAATAGGAGAAAATTGGCTTAGAAACTTTAGTTCCTAGTTGGGAAAATAACCCTCAAGGGATCAGCGTAGGAAGTGGTGAGAGACACTACACTAAAGTGCACTGTACCTATGTGGGAAGTGCATTGTAGCACATTGTGTCCTTCATTAGGTTTTGTTGGTGATAGTAAACAATTTTGAATACAATTTTGCATAGTTTTGGCTCAATTTTCAATGAAAGAGGACTGAAATTCAATGAGCGACCACAAGTATTGTATGTAGAAATATCTTAAGAGCCTGATAAGCTACTAAGATGGATGATCACTCCCCAGCGGAGGCGCCAATTTTTTTTGGGAAGCTTTAGTGTCTACGAATAAATGCTTAAACCCCTAGACTAGTAGCTAAGTCTAGAACAACACTGCAAAGCATTCTCTACTTTTCCTATGACCAATAGATTAAATAAGAGGCAAAGAAGCCTACCTATAGCTTTCGCTTGCTCCTTATCTCCCTTGACCAATTCTGTCGCTTCTCTCCATACTTAATTTTCTTGAAGAGTACCTGCACATAGAAAGAAGACAACAACCAATCAAAGCATATGATAATGATATATTAATTAAACATAGCATGGAATCAAGTACATGATACACATATGAAAGCATAAATAAATAACACAAGCAGATGGAAAAATCTTTGAACACTTTATAGTTGTGGAGGTCAAATATTTTTTTCACCTAGACACCTCCCCGGCAATGGTGCCAAAATGTGATGAGCCTCAGTATTGCAGCAAGGATGCTACAACACCTAGGGCTACCAAATTTACTTTATCAACCCGGGGTTTCATACAAACTTGGAGATGACAATGCTATATGCACAACAAATGTAACATTCTACTCATGTCACTTATAACCTAGGATGATATACCACTAGGGTTTCAAACCATCCTTCTTTTGACTAGAAGGAGTTTGACTACTAACAATGAATGTAAAGCTAGTTCTAATACAGGAAAGTAAATGCTTGTCTATTTAGGAAATGAAAGTTACATAATGGAAAGTGCCATGAATCATCTAGCTAGGAAATGACACAAATTACTTGCAGAAAAGAACTAAGCTAGCCTTGCATTTTATCATCTAGATATTTAAACTAATTGGACATGGGAAATTTTCCTATCATCTTATGATTCATATGTGCATGCAATAACTATCTCATGTTGCATTTGCAGAAAAAGAGTCTTTTAATTTCTAAATTTAGAAAGGTAAATGCTATGTTATGTTACTTGATCTTGCAGGGGGGAAATGACATGGGTGAGTTGGTCTCAAGTGGCACTTATGCACATGACATCTAAGATGAGGACCTAACCTACACTTAGACTAGCATTTCTGATCAAAATAGGGTCAAACAAGCTGCTTCGGGAACTGCTACAAGATTTCCTAGCTTGCTATAAGATATCTTGGTTTTCTACAGGAAATTAGCTTAAATATTTAGGAGGAAAAGAATAGAAAAATAAGGTAATAGATAGATGTATGATAGTGAGAGAAGGTGTAAGGAAGGTGATAGTTACCCAAGGCTAAGCCCAACACTCCAAGAAGGTTGGATTTTCCCAAGGTGGAGGTTCACGGTGGCTACAAAATAGAGATTAAAACTATGGGATGGTGTGCCTTAGAAGAAGGTGGAGAAGACTTAGGTGAAGCTGGTTGGATGATTTCCTCCCTGTAGGTCAACAATCCCTGCAAAAAAACATATTTTCCTCTTCATCTATGCATCACTATATACCAACATGGAAAATATGAGTTAAATTTTGAGAAAGTTGATCTCTTTGTTCCTAATCGCTAGATCTATGGAATGGAATACCTTCTAAGCTATGTCAAACTTAAGAAACAAAACAACAATTGAAACTTCTTGCAAGAAATCATAAACATTGATCTATTTAAACATGGAACCTAATCTATGTAATGACCAAAGCACAAACTATGTTTTTGGGGCTATTATAGTGGGCCCCTCTAGTCATGATCCCACAAGGGAGATGAGGAAGAGACCATTGCCGCAAGATTTTATGAAGTAATTTCCTTCACTACTACACCACTGATCTACTTCTTCAAACTAATGGAAACATGATTAAGCAATCATTCAAATACTTGTTAAGCTAAACAAAACATATATAATTTTAGAAGCTAACTATCATCTTAATCTAAGAATACATATGCACAAAGAGGAACTTCTGCTGCTAGGGTTGGGCCCTAGCCCAAGAGCTTCAACCCTCTGAATCAACTCAGTGCTAGATCGAGGTTGAATTTCTCATTACATTAAAAAGTCAAATACAACATTACAAATAACAAACATAATGTTTCAACTCAAATTGGTTCTAGGATTTATCAAAAAATTGAATCCTAATAAGTCCTTTGTCTTCGTTATCTATACAAACTGAAGCTACCAATATCTTCCTAAAAAATAGGGATACTTGGCTCTCTAACTCGAGAATAACTTATCTTTGAATATCACTCGCTTGGTTGCTAATGAACTCAGCTTGCTTGGATGATAGTAACTCCGAGTTGATGAGATATGGTGGAGGAATCTTCGAATAATTTGAGGATTAAAGGAGGGAGAAAAATATCCTAAAATATCTCTTGCTTGTCCACCTCAAGTTCTTGCACTTAAATTAGCCCAAAACCACTCCAATTCCTACATTTAATACATATTAGGCCACATGACATAGTAACTCACCTTTACCCTTCTGATAAGAAAAATATAACAAAATATGTAAATACATGTGAGAAATAAGTTGGAGAGTGGCATTGTGATCCATATAGTTTACCTATTGAAGAGCCTCATTATATCATCAGCTCAAAACAATAAGAAATATCATGAATAGTTAAATACAAATTTAGATTTGAAGAGAAGGGAATATGTATCTCTATTAACCATAAATCAACAATACAATTATATCTTCAAATTTGGATATCCTCTCCAATATTTGATGGAGTCTCCCCACTATGAGCAGTATGACCTCAAGGATATATGGAATAGCATTAGAGTGGCAACATAATAGTCCTCTATCCAAGGCTCTCGCTAGACAACTCTATTTGCAGAGTTGAGATACCGTAAGTAAGAAGTATTTTTGAAGGCCATTTAAAAGATAGTATTAGGATTTATTTGTGTGTGACTACCTTTAAGGGAATTTATAGTGTTTTTTTTTTGTCTGATTAAGTTTATTGGCCTTAGGGGTGTAGTGGGTGTTGCTATGTACTAACTTGATTTGGTTAAAATACATTTATTCACCCTGGTTGAACCCATTCGTCGTCAATCATTTAGGCTTCATGGTTTAACTCCTAAACAAGGTGAACTTTAATTGGCTCTTGCTCAGAGGGTGTCTGTCAATGCTTAGGAATTAGACCAACCCATAGTTGTGGATTCTATATGATCTGAAATGGGGGCTTAAAAAATTTGTATGCTTACAAGAACCTCCCACTCCAAAGCTTAACAAATAAATGATCTAGCTTGTATATGACACTTGCAGAATTTAAATACTTGAAACATGTGTATTTCTTCTGTTTGTTTTAAACTGCTTAAGTGCTTATTTATTTCTACTGATATTAAACATATATAATAGTCATATAATGCAGCAAATAAACAACCACACATAACAACAAATTTAATCTAGGAGTTCACCCAAATATCGTGGGCTACGTCTCCTTGAGCTTCTGTCAACTTGACTTAGCTCTTTGGGATTATGGCAAAGATTCTTTTACAAGTTCCACACTTAACTCCAAAGGTTACTGAACTGAACTAGTGGGCTTAGAATACCATCTATATCCCTATCATGGTTGTCATCACTCTGCAAATAGATCTAAGCTTCCTTAGACTTGATTCCTTCAATTAGTTCTCTGAGCTTCCTTGAGCTTCTTGATGGCACTAACTCCTTTAGAATACTACAAATCTCTCTGAAATTTCTTCTACTATCTCCAGCACATATCAAACACCAACAATAGATTGATCATTTGATCATTTGTTGTCTAAAACTTCCCTATAGCATCTCAGCCTTTAGAAGTCTCCAAATGCTTCTGTAAATCCATGAAATGGATTCAAAAGGCTCATTACAGTTAGGACTGACTGTTGGTTCATTGATAATGAAATTGGTAGCTCCTACAACTACCCTCCAACCTCTGGTGGATCCTAAGCTCCAACATCAATCTTCCTGGATGAAATTATCTATGAAGATGACTTCCTCATCTTCTTTGGACTATACCATCCGCTTCAGAAGGCTCTAATTAGCCTAGTGAGCGTCTTGTTTCACTCTCACTGCTTCTCTAAGCTTCTCTATCTCTCCTCTGCTCTCTGTCGAAAACTGCTCTTGGAGTGCTTTTATGCAATATCCTTTAGGGATACTCCAATAAAATTGGTTACTGCACTTATCTCCAGCTAAACTTAGCATACCAACTTAAGTTTATCCACTTCGGCAGGCTGACCGTTGGAGGTAACTATTACTTTAACTGTTGGGAACGCACATGAAGGATAAGACCTTATCACGCATATATCTGGCAGTCAGGTAATATGCACGTGGATGGTATTTAGGAAGCATTAAGAATTTTATCATGTGGGTGAAAAGAGGTAAGCTGTATTTTACCAAAAGCACATGATTAGCCCGAATGGTCAACATGTAACATGGGAAAATGACTTTTCTCGGGTGCTCTCGACCCGATAATGTTCATGCATGACTCTACACGAGATCGTGCAACAACCATTAGATTGAGAGGGTCATATCAATGGTTGAGATCATCTGATTGGTTTGGTGAGTGGATGACACTATAACTGTTGTATCTGGAGAGATCAGATCAACAGTGCTGATTGATCACGGGTTCAATTATGTCGGACCCCAACAAGTTTTACATAACCATTCTAGGGCCATGTGGCGGCCTCCAAGCTTGCCATGTGTAGGAACCTAATTGCTCCTGGATCAATATCTGATCACTCCTCCCCATTGGGAATCTTTTGGACCCCAAAAGACTGATATACTAATTTGTACAGTAGATGAGAGTAACAACACCCTCTTCTTTCAGCCTCCATACACTGCCTGCATGGCTAGTGCCTTTGAACCAAAACTTGAAGGTAGTCAACACTTCCCTTCCTAGATGTGTTTGTCCTCCTATTAAGAACTGTCTTCCTTGAGAATTTCTGTTGAAAAGTTTACAGAAGGTAGTTGAGCATCGCTTCCTTGATGATTGATCCAAGGTGGCTTAAACAATGTGAGATTACATCATAAACAAATGCAAACTCAACTGAACTTTTCATATGTACCAATGAAAGTTTGTTTTACTGACATCTTGTAAAAAACACACAAACTCTTTCTCCATCAACAGAAACAAATTCTACATCATGTGAATCATCATAATGTGACATTTTAGTACTTCCATTTACAAATGATCGACTAAAACACAAGCTGACAAAACATGTTGTTTCAAACAACTGACTCTTCAAGTCAAGCATGTACAAAAAGAAAGAACTCCACCTCCTATGAAACACTTCATTATTATCTCCCTTTTCAATATTGAAGAAAAAATCAACTTTTCCAAGTTGACATGACATTGCATGCATGTTTAAAACAAGCAATTGGCCATCAAGACAATTACACATACATGTTTAAATACAAGGAAATCATCAACATTCCTATGTTCATACATACCATTCTCATGTATGTATTCCATTATTCAACTTTCTCTTAAGCACAATCATAAGTACAAGAACCTCAATCATATGTACATGTACTTACAAAGTTGAAATGAATATAATTTGCAATAAAGCGAGTCTCATACTCAACTTTTTCCATTCACCATTTTGGTAAAACCTTGCAACTTGCATTCCATTAGCAAAGAAATGCATCAAATCATAAGGCATGCAAATTTAATTGGATAAGAACTCTAACCATTTATTACCAACCCACATCAAAGGTCATTCCTTTAAATGCACACTGAAGTCAACATGTGGATCATCCTGAAACACACCAATTATGGAAAATTCCTTTCCATTCTTTCCAATCTCTCTTTCCACCTTCTTCAGATTTCGTGGAAGCATTGTTGGATTCAAAGTCCAACAACAATATGTCCTTGCTTATGGAAATAAGTGAAACACATGTGCATCCTTTTTACAACATCATTTGCCTTGTCCAATGGACCTTTGGCTTCTTGCCTCCTTTTCTTCAAAAGTTTCCTGTATGTGGCCATTCTCTTCCAACATCTAGAAACATTATGGTTATCCAAACCACAAAAGGAACATGTAATTTTCCCCATGCTTATGTGTAAATTTACCATGCTTTACATGATCAAAGGAAATATGATTGAAATCAGATTTATACCTTTCTCTTTCACCTTTGTTACCTTCATGAGGAGGTGAATTCAATGAAGAAGTGGCTCCCTTTGGAACACCATCAATCTCTTGAATGCTTTCAAATATTTTCACAACTGTTAGGTTCCTATACCAATAGGAGTCATAATTTTGAATGACTAAGGTTAAGCCTTGTAATATTGTACATAACTTTTCTTTCTGCAAATGTTTTCCATATTAAAAAATTAAAAAATGTAAAGAGGGTATGTCCTAAAAGAATAATCAAAGGACACAAAGAATGAAAAGGTAAAAAAAAATTGAAAATATATGAACCCCAAAAGACAAAAAGAGACCATGAAAGTGTGCAAGTAAAAATGCCACTACTATTTAATTTTTATGCATAATAAATGATTGTGTGTAGCTTGTTACTTATGCCACAATCCATGATAGTCAAAATGTTTAAACTTTGCTATTTCATACTTTGAATTTTATGTTTATAGGTAGTGAATAAATCTGACCAAACAATGTAATCTTGGAAAATCATTAGACAGGTAGAGTGAGTAAAAGGAGCTCATCAGTTTAATCTGAGCCCTTGGATGATATAAGGTTAGAATTAGATAGTTTCTTTTGTAAAGAAAAGAAAAATATTGATAAGGGTTTGCTAGCCTAAGTGCACCCAAATAAAGTGAAGAAAAAATGGTAGGATGAGTAAGTGGGCAAGTAGTAGAAAGGTTGCAGAAATATCATGTCATTTGATAAAAAAAGCGCTTATGTCATTGTTCCAAATGCATCATTTAAATATGCATAAGTGGTAAATAAAACAAAAGCAATAGTTCAGAATTTGGTTTAACTTCCCCTCATTCATTTTAACCCCTATGACACTCACTAACTTCCCTTTCATAATAAAAATATTAATACCTATATTTTTTAAGTCAAAAACGCTCAGAGCATTTCTCTAACTTCTGGTAGGACCGAATGCTTGGCTTGATGATTTAAGAAGGAAAGATGTTAAATTCCCTTATAATTCATTCATCCTTCTCACAAAATTCCTTTTCCTAAGATTAAGTTCTCTTTCCTAGGAAAACCCCTTTATAAACATGTTTTATGTAAAAAACCCACCAAACATATTTATCCTAAATACTAAGTATATGGAAATCATACTACATTTCATATACCTAAGTGCAATACCCCTCCGCTCATTTTGCCACATATTTAATTTTTAACTTTATTATTTAAATTCCCGAAAAAAACTCACTACCCCATATATATTTAACTCCCTTATACAAAATAACCCCACCCCTTAGTTTAGTTATAAAATAAATTACTACCCCATAATCCCACAAATATATTAAATCCCATCCTCTGTCCTAAATCCCTCATTAAGGCTCCCCCGACGATGATTAATTATTAAGTTAATCATACACCACTAGTGATTATACCCATGGCCCCCCGAAAAACTTTATGGATAAATCGCCACGTAGCTTCACCATATGATCTCCCTCCCCCTCATCCAATGGCTCGCATCCATATTGGGGTGACCCGATGTATGCCGTTTACTCACTCGATAAGGTGGTTTTCCTCCCGGCCCCCAATGATACGTGGCAAACATTGAATGCAATCAGGCAACCCCTCGCGAATACTTCCCACACCACAAAACTAGTGCGATGGCCCTCTAAAACCACTGCCCCCATTCAACCGAAAACTGTCAGTGTTCATAAATCAATGAACCAACCAAAAATTAACCGTTTTTTCTATAAAAGCCTGTTTACCCCTCTTTTCACTCTTTTCATAAAATTGTTATTAAGAATTTAGAAAATCCATTGCAACCCCTGCAAATAGTGAAATTTCTCATTGACCTCTGCCATTACTCTAGAGATGCTACAGACAACCCAACTCATCCATCAGTCCATACCAGAACCATACGAACCTCTGCAGCCACCATCAACCACATTTATAGTCAATTCCACCCAATTCCAGGTATTTAACCATGGAATTCCATCTCCATTATCAAATTCAGAGTCAATTCACCCTCATAACATTGTCAATTAAGTAAAAAAACATCAAAATTACTTCCATTTTTAACACTATGAACCATAAACAACTGCAAAACCTCCATTACCCTAAAAACTTTGAATCATCCCCCACACTCAAATCTACAAGAACTGAGTATGGTTGCCCCACTTGCTATGGTTGTAAGGCCCATCACGACACCTCATTTAGACCTAGACCATGTTCCTTTAGTTGATAATGATTTCCAAATAAAACACATCTCTGCCCAAGAGTCCCTGCTCAAAGTACATTGCCAAAGTAGGGACAGGTTCTTGAACCATGCTGATGAAATTGGTGTTTGGGAGTCAAATTTGCCCAAGTACCAGTTCCCCCAAGTCCACATTTTTCTTGAGATTGTTCATATGTGCTATGCTTGCTACGTCCCCAATCACAGAACTATCATTTCTCATGACCAGAAGGTCCTTTTCACCATCACTGCTGAGTCTATTAACGAAATGTTGTAGCTCCAACCAGGGCTAAACCTAACCCCGCTCTCAATTGGAGACTTGTTGGACTTGTATCCTAAGATTAGCTCTACAAAATTGGCCCAACTATTCCAAACCTTCATCAGAGAAGATAAATACATCCTTAAGGACTTCCCCCCATATGTAGCTGCTATTTTTTCCCAATGGGACCAGAATATTCTATCCATGATATCTTGCATTTTGGGGTACACCACTAGTGAATACATTGATGAGTTAATCTTTGTCTTCATGTCCATCCACACTCCAAGACAACCTCTTGCTGTCATTTATGACTATGCCTAATTTATAGCTGATAGGATGCATGAACAATTCATTAGAATGAACAAGGAAAGAGTTTTCAAGTATTCTTCAGTTTTATACCATATGTTCTTATATTACCATCTTGATAAGTTCCCATTCACCCTTCAAAAGCTGGACACTAAAGGACAACCCAGGACAGTCATTTTTTGGACCCCATTGATCCACCAATCTCAATCTCCATCCCCTTATTATGATTTCATTGATCTATTTTTACACCCAATCATGACAATGTTGGCTGGAAGCCCTCCCCCTAGAATCAGTCCAGAAATAAAGAGAGTCCTTCAATTGTCTAAATAGACCAAAGTGGGTGACTGGTAACTTTACCAAAACCATATAAAAATTAGGATATATGGTTGCATGCTTGCACCATATAAGTTTCCAAGATAACTCCCCATGAGGCTGTTTGCCCTAGAATATTATAGAAAAATCATCAATGTAGATGAGGTAAACTTCATCAATGCTAAGAACAAGGATTATTTCAAGATAAAAGACCAACTAGGCGCCTTCACATGCAACTCTAGGGAGGTAAGCAAAGAAGCAGACCTAATTTTGCAGAGAATGAAGTTCCAAAGAAGTTTTGATTGGAGATATGATCCTTTGGAATTCATCACAAAGAAGAGACAAAAGGTCAAGATGGCACCTTTCATTCACCATTCCATACCTGAAATAGAAGCATATCCAAATCAAACAGAATGGCTGGAAGGTACCCTAGTAGACCAAGAAAGCACCAAAGTAGACATAGAGAATGCTCTAATTGATTTAGAAAAGTAGCTTGATGACAACTCTTTTCTGCAGGTACCAGAAGGACTATAAAGAACCATGAATACCCGTCCAGTCATGTAGACTCCTCAAAATGAGGAGAAGATCCCAAAACGAAATAGAGAAGGGGATTCCACTTTAGGAATGGCCACCTCTGATTTGTAGCAGGAATCAAACAAGAGGCAAAGGCTAAATCTAGCCTCTGAGCAGGAATATATTGAAGACTCAGCTGAGGTCACAAAATACAGGAGCAGAAATAAGTAGTCCTACTACTCCATCTGGAGGCATGCAAGAGCCTTCCACATCACAAACTTAGACGTTGGAAGGGTAACTTAGTGTTGAAGTGTCTTCTTTTAGAATGCTTGTGGACAAAGACCAAGATATCTGGGAAACATATAAAGAAATCAAAGCTAGAAATGAAAGGCTTCAGGCCCAATATGCTCAGTACCTAAAGCTAACTCCCACCAATCAAACAAGGCTAATGTCATCCTTTGACATTAAAGAGGGAAAGCTACAAATGACTTTTGTTAAACCCACAACTCAGCAGCCCAAGGCAACATCAGATTTTAAGAAGGTGGATTTTGAAGTGTTGGCAAGGGATATTCATCCCATAGACCAGATTGAACTACATAAACATGCTAGAGAGATTATATACTCCACCCTGACAGGTAAAGCCATAGCTTCCCATAAGCTACAGAACTCTCTGAACAACACCTCTGGATATTTCCAGTTAGAGAAGGCCTCCTCACAGGCCAAGGATACAAGGATCAAGTCCTTAGAGGACTTAGTGATTGAATTGGGACACGATCCCAAGGATATAAAAGCTACAGAGAAACTTATGAAGAATAAAAATGATGATATTGTTACACTTAAGATGCAATTGAAAATACCCCAGCTACAACATCCTCAAACTCTAGAAGTCATAGAGAATCAAACCAGACATGAGGAGTTGATGGACTTGGTCTTGAAGCTGAATGATCAACTAAAGGAGACAAAAAAGGTGTTGGATGCTTTAATTCAAATGAAGCAAAGTGACATGGCCACAACTTCCAAAGATGTCATCCCTATAGTATCCATAGCAGTTCCTTCTACACTATCAGCATCACTGGCAACATCATTAACACCCACTACCCCACCTGCCACAACATTGCCGGTGACAACAGAAACTACAACAACAACAGGTACATAAGGAGTGAAAGCAACAGAATTGGTTAAAGCCATGGAAGAGATTTCTATCTAGGCTACTGAAATGAATATGTTAAGAGAAAAGGTTGCAAGTTTGGAAACAGACTACACACTTGCCCAACTAAAGCAGAAATAAGAAGCACAAAAAGCCAAAAGAATGAGTGAAAGGATAAAAATCTTAGAGAAAGACTTAACACTGGAGAAACCAGTCAGGAAAACCAAGGAAATGTTGGTGGCCAATATCATTGACTCCATCAAGGATATTTGGCCCTCAATTCAAGTTATTTTTGAAAAAACAGACTTAGTAAAGATAGCTACAGAAGCTATCCAAAAAGTGAAGGAGGAGTTGGGAGATAAGCTAGAGGATGCCAATAGACTCATCCACTTCCTCAACAACAAGAATAGATATGAGCTCCATGAGTTAAATATAGAAGATAGGATTGTGACCATTTTAGAAATAAGGAAATTCCTCTCCAAAAGGATCACTATGCTTAACTTAGAAGAAAAGTGTCACAATATGCAAGTAGCCATTGATAGGTTCATTGCTAAATTTCATATTTTAAGGAAGAAAGGTCTACCCAATCCTATGGTTATCAATGACAAACTCATGACACGGTTATACTATGACACCAGACTCAAATAGTTGGCAAAGGAGCAAGCCATCTCTTCATCCATAAAAGCATTGCCAACAGGCAAAGTGCTGTACAACACATTTAAAAACTTGTTTTTCCTAGAGCACGAGATCAAACATTTATTCCTCACCAAGCCCAATTTTTCCAAATATACTAAAGCTGATGAAATCTATTAATAGGAGAATGATGAATGTAAAGTTATGTGATGTAGAATGGTGGGAGATAATGATAGATTTACTCGGATAAATTTACTACACAGTAAAAACAGAACAACCATGTAAAACAGATAAAAACAATGCATCAGGGTCAAAGAGAATCAAGGTTAAAGAGTATCAAATGAAAGATAAAAGTTAAAGAAGACTCCAGTGTGAAACACTACAACAACATGCCATCATAAATAGCTACACTTCAACAATAAATGCCAGCAAAACCATAATAAAAGGGACAACATGAAATAGTTCATTAGTTGTCTCTATCTTCTTGCAAGAAGATATTTGTATTTCCTAGATTAAATCTCAAGTTGTTTTGAGATATTTTGTAAATAATATTTTTATAAATACTTCACAATTCAAAGTATGTAGTGTGGATTCCAAAACATTTCTATAGACTTCTTGTTCTTAATTCTCAAATTCTATTATATCAATGACTGGATCAGCTAGCTAGATCAAGGAATAAAGATAAGATATTTCACTGGACTCTTGTGTAAATAAAATTTCAAATAAGTATTCTCTCACTTTCAATGTTACTTTTATTTAAGTTTTTCCCATAGTCTTACTTGTATCTCTAAAAATCTAAATGCTATAACATGGAATGATATCTCAAAAACTGCTTAGATGCACTCTGTTTTGACTGTTATGCATATTTAATGTTTTCTTCACTAAGGAATTCTTGATTGCTCCTTAGTTTAGGTAGTTCCTTGTGATCTATAGCAAAGGATTCTTAATTGCCCTTTGTTCATGATTATCCTATGTTCTTCATCTTAACCCTAGTCTAAGGATTCTTAAGTGCTCTCTCACCCTGGTTAGGATCATTTCACCCATTTGGCCCAAAGATTTGTGCTTTACTTTGCTAGCCTACCCTGTGAACATTCCCTTTAATGAATTGATCCAGTTTTGCTATCCATTTGTTAACTCCATAGCCCAATGGCTTAAAGACCTTGCTCTATCCATATGTTCCAAGAATTCCACCACCCAACCTTCAATTCATGATCTGAATTGGATCCATCAAAGACTGGCAAAGAACCATGACTATATCAGGTCGGGATGAATCTCTAAAAATTCCAAAAAACAGCGATCAAAAACACCTTGAGCCAGTGGCAATGGCATCCAGCGTGGAACAACGAGGACCTCGGTCAAAGTGTGCTGATAGAGGCCCATGGAGACTATGCAGAACGTCAAAATAGCCCCTAGGAGCCCTGGATTCAGAAAAGGAGGTGATTTTTGATGCGCGATTAGCGCGCTGGGTGAATAGGGCCAAAATGGGGGGAACCTGAGCACTTGGACGCATGGCGAACTGGAGAACCATGGGCACGAAAGGCAAAAAGCACTGATCATACAACGTGGGACCCGCACTCTAGAAACCGGTGGTATTGATCAGGGCGCCCTCAAATGGTAAATGGTTTTGGCGAAAGCAGAGCAATCCCACTTACCGGTTGACGCGTAGTGGTGGAGGTGAGCAAAAACCACCATTTATCGCACATTATCAGTCGAGCAGGTCAACCACATTGGACGTACGAACGGCATTGGATCTGGGGGACCCAGATCGGATGACTAAGATTACGCCCAATAGAGGAAGCGGAATCGACGAAGGATTAAGCCATGTTGTGAATATTTGAGGTCCGTTTGATTGCCATGGTGGAGGAAGAACACATCCATGATGTAACTAAAGAAACAAACCGATGAGCAGGCTGGCGTTGTTGAGATGGGGACACGTGGCCACACCCTGAGCGTTCATGCTGATGTCGAACAGTGAACTCCAAGCCCAGCTGCAGAAGGTGAATCGACAGTTGTGGAAGAGGAAATGAATGGGCATGGGTTCGAATGACTAAAAGCCATGAACAACGAAACATAATACATAGTTGAACACTAAGAGACAGAAACCAGAGAAGAGGTAGTTAAGCAAAAGTAGAGATAGACAGAGGGTCAAGTTGACCAGTGGTAGCATCGAGCACTAGAGAGCTTGAGAGATTGAAGCCATCCCATAGAGAAATCTGTCTGGATCGAGCATCCCATTTGGCTCCTTCCACTGTAGAACAGAAGGTCACAGAGCTGGTGGGAAGAAGAAGAGTTTGTGTACTCTAGTGGCTTGGGGAATCCAAGTACCACCCTACCAAGCAAACATGCTTCAAGAGAACTCACATTTAGTCCCTGCATTGTAATTCTCTACTCAAAGACCCAATAAATTAAGGCCACCACTGAAAGCTGGACCAGAGACGTAGCCCTAGAGAATAGGGTGAACTCCTTATTAAAATTGCTTTTGTCTTTGTGGTTGCTTACTGTATTTCTCTATTGTCTTTCCATTTAAATGTCTATGTATTGGCAATCTGATCGATCCGTTGCTTAAATAACAGAGAACACACACAGACACATGAGTCTGTAATACCTTTTTTTTAATAAACTTTAAATTGGTGTCACTCATAGGTGAATATCAGATCAAGTGGTATCAGAGCAGTAGGTTGTAAGGTTAGACAAGCTTGTGTTGGTTTAGCTGTGAATGCTCACTAGATCAAAGCTCAAATTAGGAGAAGGATAGTTGGTGGAAAGTAACCCTGAAATTGGGAGAGTCTATTCTCGAAAGACAATGTCAGAGGAAGGTTCTATAGGGCTAGACCCTCAATTCATAGAAAGTTTCCTAGCTATAAAGTCTATGGTAGAAGAAATTTATAGGGACTTTAGAAAGCATAAGGATGAAGATTCATTAGGCTCGAAGCAAGATAAAGAAGAGGATGAATCTCATTCCCATGACCACTCAAAAGGGAAAGAAGAAAGTTTTCCTACACCTCCTAATAGCCTTGTGCATAAGAAGAAAACATCTTTTATTAAACTAGATGTTAAATTTGATTTTCCTATACATGATGGAGAGCTAAATGCTGAAAGGTTGGACAATTGGATTAGACAAATTGATGTATATTGCAGGGTATAGAACATAGACTCTGACAAGAGTAAGATTCAGCTGGCAAGCCTACGCCTAGGAGACACTACCTTGGTTTGGTGGGAAGGCAAAACCCAAGGTGATATGAAGAAGCATGGCAAGACCATCTCTGTCTGGAGTGAATTTGTTGTTGCAATAAAAAAGCAGTTCTATCCATTGGCCTACATGCAACAAGCCATGATGAGTTGGCAAACTCTTTGGCAGTTGAAATGGAAAAGTTTGCAAGGGTATACTCAAGAGTTTAGAAAGAGAGAATTGATGTTGGGTATCTCATTAGACTCACTAGAAACTCTTTTGAAGTACATTGGTGGTCTAGACAGCTACATGAGGCATACCATCCTCATGTTTAATCCCACTAGTATAGATGAGGTATCTGTACAAGCTACTCATCTAGAAGCTAGAGGAAAGAATGGAAATTCAGAAGTTGGGGGACCATCCCAACCCACTCTAAGAAAGAGCAAGGAGAAAAGAAAGCAGAAGTGGAAAGCAAGGAAGGCTAACACTGCACAGAAAAGCAAAGCTTCATGCGCTCACTGTAAAAAGGATGGGCATGATGATGAGAATTGTTGGATTCTGCATCTAGAGCTGAGACCTAAGAAGTCAGAGGGCAAGAAGAAGAAAACTACTACATCTATTCAGAAAGATTTGGGGTCAGACTCGGGAGATGAAACAATCATTGTAGCCACAGGTATAAAAGGTAAGAATTCTGAAGCATCTACTAGTAATTCTGCTCAATCTATTATTGATGAAGAACATGAGAGGAAAAGACATGAGCTTTTCCATATTCGAGTTATTTCCAAACATCAAAAGATTGATACTTTGTTTGATAGTGGCTCACAAGTAAATTTAGTTTCAATTGTAAAGAAATTGGGATTAGCAACTACACCTCAAAAGAAACCATACCCATTAGGATGGTTGAATGATAAAGCACAACTACAAGTGACTAGACAGTGCAAACTCAAGTTTTCTTTTGGGTCAGCATTTGTAGATGAGGTTGAATTAGATGTAATCCCTTTGGATATATGTGGAATTGTTTTACGAAGTCCTTACTTGTATGATAGAAAGGCTATTTTCTATAGAGATGAGAACAAGTATCTACTTGTTAAAGATGGAATCGAATA